>DWPV01007551.1:0-10627 GCA_018251915.1 Urbanus proteus proteus
ATTAATGAGAACCAAGTTGTTATGCCTCGGATAAGTATATTATCTCCCTTACTACGCCATTAAAACCAGAACACAGCAGCGAAACACTGTTGATATTAGATAGAAATAGTTGGTGAGCGATGTTTCATTTAGGAATTGATCCACCTTTTTGTGTTGTTATTTGTTTTATTGTTTATTTGTTTTTTGTTCTAGTCGCGTGCACATCACCAAAGCAACGATGCTGCAGCTGGGTGACAGGTTCGAGGTGGAGCCGGGAGATGGCGCCTCCAGGGAAGGATACCTGGCTGACCACAAAATAGAGACTTACCTCATTGTCCCGCCTAAGGTTAGTGCTATTTGTTACCCCCAATTATTGAATTAAGCCTAAATAAATAAAACGAAAGCACTATGGCTAATGAACACAACTATTAGGATAATTGTTTTAGTACATTAGTCATAGTTGTTTTGTTTTGGTCTTAATTGGTCTTAATTACCAACTACAAACTTTTTCTACATTGATTTTTGTTGTTTCATGTTCTTCATAAAGTTCAGTCTAATAATATCTATCCGATCATTGTAATCAAACTTAAGCCATAGAATTAATGGTCTCTCTTTGAAACATATTATAGTCATGTAGAATATTACTCAAAAAAAGTATTGTCGTAATTCACTTTTGCCTATGACAATCTAAATCAATCTATTATCCTCTCTCAAGAGTTTAATAAGTATGACATATATTTAGTTTTCTATGAAACCTAAGTTACGACGCATCGGGCGAGTGTCAGCCTTACCACATTCTTCGACTTATATCACAACAGTGATTAACATCGTTGTTTTGATAAGGCAGAGTTAGTCAAACGAAAGAGAGATCTAACTACTAGAATAACCTAATGATATTTGTCTTTAAAGTTTGTCTTGTTTTTGAATATCCATCATCTTAATCTACAGGTTACAAGCTTGTCAAACGCCATGATTGATGGCCGATTTTGTTGATAAACTAGAAATTACTTTCAATGATTGAAGGTTTAAATTTTTTTGTACCTATTCAATTAATGACGAATTAATTACTAAAACATCAATGTTTGGGACATAATTGCGGCCTTCATAGTTGAACAAATTAATTAGTCACGATTAGTTTATTTGACTGCCAAAGGTAAAAACCAATTTCTAAAAAATCTTTAAAATGTTTGTTTTTGTTTAATTTAACGCAGTCACGGTTATTTATGATTAGTTTTGTAATTCCATAATTAGTTTTATATTTTACTAGCTTTTGCTCGCGGCTTCACACGCATTAAATTACATCTCAACTTTCCACTATCTATTAAAATACCGCATCAAATTCGTTGCGTAGTTTTAAAGATCTAAGCAAACACAGGGACAGATAGCAGAAAGTGACTTTTTATACTATGTAGTAAAGTGATGTAATAAAATCCGGATACCTAAGGGTGCTCGCCTACGCGGACTTTTTGTAGCGATGCTGTCGCGCGTTCGCATCGCTACAGACGTAGAGCGATCGCTAGCTGTGTGCCCTCGCCACGATTTAGTAGCGATGCAAACGCGATATTGTCGCGATGCAAACGCGATTCAGTAACGGCACAAAAATACCCGATGCAGTAGCGCGTTGGTATCGCTACTGTAGCGCGTTGTAAATGCGATTATAATGCGTTAGGAGCAATGCTAAAAAAGTCGCCGTGGGCATGGGCCTAAAACTTCCAAAAGGATTGTAAACATCCCTAAGACCGGCCACAGTATTACTGTGAAGAAGATGTCTGTAAAGTGGAGCCATGAAGTGATCCTTATGATTAATCCAACCGACAAGGCAATTCTTGACTGTCTATCTTGATAGAGTCAACGTTTCCTTTGATTTTGAAGAACTTTGTGTAATAGCCTAATGGTTGATTGATAACTTGGTCTCTCAATCGGGAGGTCCGAGGTTCAAATCCCAGGCACACACCTTTGGTTTATGTGCGTGGTAAATAAGAAACTTATTATCACTTGCTTTAACGGTGAAGGAAAACATCGTGAGGAAACCTGTACACCTGAGAGTTCCTAAAAGTTCTCAAAGGTGTGTGAAGTTAACCAATTCGCACTTGGCTAGCGCGTTGGACTGAGGACTAAATCTCTCTCATAGTGACGGGAAACCCGTGCCCAGCTGTGGGATGATAATGTTTGACGATGGACGATGGACGGTTGACGATGACGTTTGTCTCAAAAAATTTCATGCGACTTCTACCTAATACTTAGATCTAAAAATATCCATGTCTACGATTAAAAACAGGACTATATGAGTCCCTGCAAAGGGCGATATTGATGCAGAGCACACAGTACCCTTCTCTCGAATGATTGATGAAGTGTTTGAACAATAAGAGGTGTTAGTATCAGACGGGGATGAATTACTGCTCCGTGATAGATGATAGATAGTGCTTTTAAAAGATTTATTGAATGAAACACTGTCCTTGCTAATCTATAGGTATTTGTTCCTGAAAAAATGGGGTCGCCTATTTTTTGAACGGACGGGACAGGTTTTTTTATCGATTGGTTTTTTATTTTGTTGGCTTGAACGAGCATCATAATATTATAAGCGCTGTTTTAGTCCTGTTATAAAAACAAATTGAAATGTTGATAGAATTGTTCTCGTCTCTTTGTTCTATGGATTTATTAGCTCAGAATATTTGATATTGAGACAAGTGAAATTGTCGAAATTTAAAAATACCAAAAAATATTCACTATTTCATTCTATGTATTTTAACACGAGTTCCACTTTTAAATGCCAAGAAAAGATGAAACGATTTTACACAATAGTATGGTGGTGATGGAGGGGAGGGGGGGAAGTCCTTTTCCTGGAGTTGCAACGCATCTGTGAACCGCTTCAGGCAAAACCTTTGTTTTATACACAGTTGCTTACAGATATCCATGGTCAGCAGTGATCGCTTACCATCAGGTAGACTGTAAGATCGCTGGTTACTTCAAACTTATAAAAATACTAGTTTTTATCCGCGGCTTCGCTCGCTGTAATGTGCACGAACTTACATTCGCTTATTATAATAGTAAGAATATAGCAGTTAGGATATTATGCTTCAGGTACAATACAAATGAAATTAATTCATGTCATGATTACTGTTCCATCCTTCGGGACGAGTATATTATTTCGGACTGAAAGGTACTCTATGTCCTTTTCTGAATGGCAATGTGTGTGCAAAATTTCATAATGATTGGTTGAGTCTCAGATAAATAAAATAGGTTAGATTACTCACCGCCTTGTATTTAAGTGATGCCAAAAAAACCACGCTGCTTTCATGTATTTATACGCACATACTTACACAAAACTAGCGTGGTTTCATGTCAACGCCTTCGTATATTTACCCTCACATAATCACTTTTATAGCCCGACCATTTTAAAAGTGGCGTCATTTTTTTGTTAGGAATAATAGATCTACCTACTTTATCTATCTGAGGGTTGAGTAGTTAAGGCGAGACGGTTTAGGATATTTCTATGCAGTAAAATTAAGATTTCCATTTCGACAATGTATCATAATATTATATCAACTTTAACAATGTTTTCAATGCGACATTGTGTGAGTCAACAAACCAATAAGTTCTCGAAATGATCAACTGAATTAATCCAATATGATTTGAAATTGGAAATTCGTAGTACAATGTTGCGTCGAAACGTAAAAAACCAATATTACTTACTTATACGCCTGTACAATTTTTAAGTTATTTTAGAGAAAAGTTAATTACGATTTATTTTCATTTTAATGTGACTCTTACCCTTGATTGGATTTGATCTCTGGATCACAGACGATACACACTATTTTTTCCTAAATAACAAGAGTTTTGCGTAATGGCTTAGAAGACATACGAGGCGTTCTTACTTAGTCCTCAGGGGTACCGACGTATCGTTCAGTGGTGAACTTTAAGTAATAAAATAATAATAAGTCGATTACAGAGGTCCATAACCGGCAGTTGTTACTTTCCTTCCAGCAGACTGCATGATTCTTTGCCACTCCTATAAAAAAACGTTATTATCCAAATAATTAATATTTCGTATTAAGTTCCACACGAGTCTTTCAACACCATGCGTAGGAATATTTAGATTTTATTTAGTCATCTTACATTACATTTTATATGTATTTAGTCATCTACCTGACCGAAATTCGAACCCTGGACTTTTCTAGCAAACGGCAAACGCGCCCACTGCGTCGTCGTGTCTGTCATGAAACCTGTTGGATATTATGATTGAGCTATGGAAACGTATCGATTCCTCGGAAATTGGCAATATGGCGTCTGATGACATGTCTCATCGCATCGCTGAACACGTCCTATTGCGAAAGTCACGGGTGAGAGACGAATTTACTTTTTTGTCATATATCATAGACATGATTGTTGTATTCATAAATTTTGGTTCTCAGAAAAAGTGTAATATTTTTTTACGTGTTATAAAATTGTTATGAATAGTGTAATATTAGGACTATCATAAGGCGATTGATTGTTTCATTTAAGGCGAATTTTAAGGGCCGCTTTATAGGAAACTTATATCATGTACGTAGGTATGTACGTGGTGTTTGAAAACAAAATACAAGTTACTTATGGCGACTTGTCATCTTTTATGATATTCTATAAAAAAGAAAACTCAAATAAAAATATTTTCAAATAATCCTATTTCAAAAATAGTAGTTAAAGTTACATTTTCTAGCAGCGTAGGCGTTCGTCGGGATAACCTATATTTTTATACCTTTTGATTAACAACTCTCACGAAATAAAACTGTAATGAACCTCTGCCAAGAAAAAATGTAATTATTCACATCAAAGGAACTTGTTACTTTAATCATCCCTTTCAAATTTCGCCTGTAATTATAACTTTTATACAACACTTGTTTGAAGTAACCCGGCCTACAAAACTAACCTAACTTTTCAACTCAATATGTTTTAAATTTGATTTTTTTTAACTAATGAAAACATTAAGTAGCGGTGACATAAAAAAATGATCATGATACACTAAGTTTATTAAAATACGACTATTTTTATTGAAATGTGAACTTGCTTATATACTCTTATACCTAAATTATATATTCAGTGTAAATATGCCGTAATATTGTACAACATAATTAAATAGTTTCTTCCCAAAATCAACAATATACAAAACTGCATTGACCTAGTTTTTAGGTGACAGTTATTTAAGAACAATATTAGATTTTTTTTTCCATTTACTAACTTACTAACAAAAGTTAATGGTATACAAATTTGAGAATTGAACATGCTATTCAGAATCATCTTAGTTCTGATGTTAGTCATATTGCAATCTATCTCAGAGTTCGTCAATGTAGCCTACAGCTGCGACATAATATAGTTTGGTGGACGGATTCCGTAAATTATTATTATTCTCTACGGAATCAAATACCATTCCGGAATACTCTGAATATTTGATTGAGTTGTAACCATCTATCTATACAATTTATACATAGTTACACTCGCGTTCGTGAGTACTATGAATTAAGAATAAAATATCAATATACTACCTGATCTACATATACCTGTATATGTTTTTCGAAATCAATTTTAAGTAACAGTTTATAAATATTCAAAAAATATAATATTTTAAATTGTGTAGAATATTTTACAAGAAGGAAGTGAGTGTCGAGGGGAGGGCTAATGAAGAGGAATGCAAGAGGAAACATGGCGCTGATCCCCCGTTAATTAGCATTACGACAAAATCTGCTAATTATGGAGTCATAATTTTATCATGGAAAATTATAGTAGCCATTTTCGCTTGTGCTACTGGCGTAGAGACTTTTTTGACTATACATATATGACAGTATTCACGCAGAGAGAGGTGATACTAATTTTTGCCCAACCTGTATCGGACACAACCTTAGACGCATAGAAGCCCCATGGGTGGATATGATATAGGTACTTATAACGTTCATCTTGGATCGCCTTGTTTTCTTAAATGCTCAATGTTTTTATGTCTACTTTCCAAAGGTAAGAAGAAATAGTACCTATACTTAATAGGTACCTCAAATACAATTTGCAAGGTGGTAGAGCCTTTTGTGGTTTGATTCCGGCGGCACCACCGTCACACCTATTACTGCCTTATAACAGCAGTTTAGGGCTACTGTGTTTTGGTTTGAAGGGTGTGGTTAGGGCGACATACGAGTACTTATTCGATGCGTTCCAACTCAGTCCTCAGGAGTAGCAACGTATCTGTGGCCGACCTCAGGTAGGACTGTGATCTTCTCTACGGTTGATGCCACGGGCGGCAGTAGCCACTTACCGTCAGGTGGACTGCAAGCTCGTTAGCTACTTCAATCATATAAAAAAATACATAGACACATGAGTACATATTTAATTGAAAAACTCATTCTTAAGTTACACGCAGATCATGGGTCATCTAGTACCTAGTCAGTTTTAGGCAAAGTTACATTAATTCTATACAACTTTCTCATCCCAGGACAGTCGTCCACAGAGCACTTTGAACTTTTGTCTTTAGGTCAGACCTTTAACTTGCAAAGACCTTAACCCTAGGATGGGCAGTTGCGAAGTCTACGAACGGTCTACTTGGACAAACTTAGTTACAATTTAATGTATGCCAAGGGTTGAAAGGAATTATTTGATACAACTTACTTCTATAACGAATTATTTGAAACTAAAACTCGTTTACTTGTTTGTTGTAAGAACTGTTAACCTGATTCAGGGAATCTAATCCTTTTCTTTATAAGTAACTAGGTTTTACCTGCAGCTTCTTCATACGACAGGCAGGGGATGCCGTAGCTATATTCTGGTCCTGGTGTTACTGGGACGACGTGTTTTGTACCCACAGAACTACCATTACGATCTATGTGTATAAGGGTCAGCGCAGACAGAGAGGAATAATCCTCGCGCGGTCTCGGGCATTTTCTTTACGGATCGCGTATGCTCGAGCATGCGTTCTGGGTTAACACTCTCTACACTGAAAGTACTCGTACGACGCGGGCGGCGACTCGATGCCGCGCGGATTCCCGCGTATCTTGGAGGACGCGCGAGCATTTTTTATCAGGTTCAAGCATTTATGCACCTTATTTTGATAATTTTAAAGTTGATTTTCAATTGCGTTAATAAAATCCTCTCCGCTGCGCTTCTTTCTGTCTGCGCTAACCCTAAAACTTTAGTTCTTATAGATAATGCACGTCTTAAACGAATAAGTAGGCAAGGAAAGCTGTAATAACATAAGTTATTGCTCTACTCCGTATTGTCAAGTTGAAGTTGAAACGACATAGTACTACAGATGGTCTGAAGTTCCCGAAACGTGGAAAGTTTTTGATTGCTCGCCCAAGTTTCAGCCATAACCGATAGCCATTTCATTATCTTTTAAGATGAATACAGAAAGAAAACGGAATAAATTTAAATAAAAATGTAAGCGTATACTGAGTCAATCTTTAAAAATTGGTCGGGAATGAATTGGCAGATAAGTGAACTTAACAGATTCACTGCCTAATTGATTCTTAGAAAGATTGTGACATTTAGGATTAGTTTCATAATTTGAATAAAATAAATACCTACATTTTTGATTCGTGATTTTGAAACTATATCATATTTATCTGACTTTTGTTTCATAAAGTAAAAGTTAACAAATCTTTTTGAAATAATATTTTCTGGAACTAGACTTAAGCTAGCCACTTAAGATAATCATTAAAGAAGCTACAAAAGTTGCTTCTTTAATAAGTATCTTTCTTTATTGTAGTCTAATTAATCTTTTAGTCTCTCTTGACTTTCTCTTTTTTAGTTTTAGACGACCCGCGTGGCGGAGCGGTTACCATACCGGTCTGACACGCGTTGGGTTCGATTCCCGGCTAGACAATCTTAACGATGAATTTAGACATCTGTTATGAATCTGGGTGTTTGTGTATTCGTGTACCTATTTGTGTGTTCATGACTCACGACACAAGAGAAGATCCTACTGTGCTGTGTAGGAAGCGTTTTGTTATAATTTCCTATATTTCAAAAAGAACAACCGAATAGCAGGTAATAAACTACTCGTAGTGAGTCAAAGGCGGAAACCTTACAATAACAGAGAAACGGTTCGTCTTACAGATCCTTTGCACCCTTTGATACGTCTTCGGTGTTAAATTAGTTTCCGGGAAACGTCTGCTATTGCTGATAGATAGTTACTTAGTAGGAATGTTTTATTATTTTATTCTAAATACCTATATAAGGTTCAAATTTATATTGTTTATTTAATTTAAAACGATGAAAGAAAATACTGTGAATAAACATAATAGCCGGCGATATTTATATTTTTATAGTATACATTAGCTGATCCCCGCGGTTTCACCCATGTTAAAAAAGTAAAAACGAATACATATTCATGGGTAACACACCGCTCTTCCGCGACGACAGCCACATGCGCGTGGCTCGCGCGCTAATGTTCTTTTTTTAAATTTTACAAAATTACGCCTTAGATCTTCAGCTATCTTCCAGTGAAAGCCCCGTCAAAATCGTTCCAGCCGTTTAGAAGATTACCTCAGGCTAACAGTAAAAGGTTGTTAAAAAGGTTGAGTAAAAAGTTGTTATTTTGATGTCACAAACAGACACTTCAATTTTTTTTTGTGTAGTATAAGTATGGTATGGAGTTTCTTATGCCAAAAGATTTTTAATTTGATCTGGTAGCTGTTAGCAATGGGCTAAGTGAATTGTTTTTATTCAAGTAGTCTATTTTAACAAAAAATCACAAAATCTGGAGACTCGATAAATAATATAGATAATACATATTATGAATACTAAACTAACATACATTTATAAAAATAATACAATCTCGTACAAATATTATTCAATGAATACATCTTGGTTATTGTGATAAGTTGGTACAAGTTATTTTAAGTTAAAAGCCAAGTGTTTCTCGAGCCAGTTGTTGTACGATATTATTTATTTAGGCCTATCATGTAATTACTCATGTAACGAGGCGGTTTGCTTGATAAATACGAAGTTTTAGTTAAATACATAGGTACCTAAAGTTATTAATGTACGTAAAGCCTATACTTAGGTAACTTCTATTGCTACTTGTATTTTAAGATTAATGTCTGGTTGAGAGTTGAATTTATTGATGTGTTTTAGAACTTATGGTGTTACGCGTGTGATGGCTCTTCAAATATTATGCTATCTGAATTAAAAAGCAGTGCAAGGCATATGTATTCGGTTTGAAGGGTGTGCTAAGGGAGACATGGGTACTTATTCGAGGAGATCCAACTTAAATACCATTGCATCTGTGGTCAACTTCAGATAAGACTTTAATTTTATCTGGAGTTAATTACAAATGTCTATAGATAGCAGTGACTGCTTACAACTGTGATTTACAATCAGATCGACAGCATGCTCACTTTTATACGTCTACTTCTACGAATATAATTATAAAATGATTACAATGAATATATTATAATAGGTATTATCACCAGCCTATACGTTGATGGACCTTAAATATGCTAGGAGTTTATGTCAATACAAAGTACATAAAAGTCGCTTTCCGTTGTCTGTGTCTATTTATGCTTAGATCTTTAAAAATACGCAACGGATTTTGATGTGGTTTTTTTTAACAAATACAGTGATTAAAGAGGAAGGTTTATATGTAATTTAATGCGTGCGAAGCCGGGCAAAAGTTAGTATGCAATAAGATGTTGTTATGGACCCCATAACATAAGGTTCATAATCTGAAAACGTGTAACGTTATTAAAACCTTTACACCTCTTCCCCAGAAACAGGCGAGCATATCCGAGAACGGTCGTCTCTCAGTGTGTACAGTGGACCGCAAGGCCAGCATCGTGTCCTCGCTGTGCCAGGACGTGTCCCCGACCAGGCCCCGGGAGAGCGTCAGCCCGGCGGCCAGCCAACACAGCTTTATTGAACCGGAGCCAGCTACCAAAGTGCTGAGGACTGAGTCCATGAGGAACCCTGGAGGTAAGAGTATACGCGATTTGCAAGCATGAAGATATAATGTCAAAATTTTGAATTCGCGGCTTTCTGTCAAGCACCAGTAGATCACTTTTGTGTTGTTTTCAAGAAAGGGAAAACAGTCGCTTTGGAAAATCTTAAGAGGATCAAACCGGCGCATTTACCATGATTTGTTAATGTGTTTTACATTCTGCCTTTAGTACTTTGTACGAAAATTGTTCACAAATTGCAGAAATATAAACTCTATTTTTTATTTTCATTTTTGACATCTGAGTATCAAACGAGCTTGCAGTCCACCTGATGGTAAGTAGCCACTACCGCCCATGGATATTTGTAATGAACCCCAGATATGATCACGGTCATACCTGGGGTTGACCACAGGTGCGTTACTACCCCTGAGGATTGAAATGGAACGCTTCGGATAAGTCTGTCTCCCTGATCACACCCTTCAAGCCAGAACACAGCAATGCTTAACACTGCCGTTATAAGGCAGAAATAGGTGTGGCGGTGGTGCCGCCGATATCGAACTAGGTACATGGGATTCTACCACCTTCAAATTCTAATTGTTAGTGGTATCATTCCATTTAAGTAAATCCTGTTTCTGTTTTAGTATTTTATTTAACGAAAGTTACATTGGTAGTAACAATTATTTAAATAAGGTAAAGTCACCTAATTCCGTGGGGTTCTAAAATTGGCACTATATTCCGTGGTATTTAGAAAAACGGCG
>DWPV01007552.1:0-10626 GCA_018251915.1 Urbanus proteus proteus
GGGTCAATTTGATTTGTACGGATATTCAAGCACTGGTCAGCAGCAGTTACGCAAAATGCAAACAGTTTTTGAATGCGTAGGGCGTATCTACGTTTGTATAGATCTTTGTTCGTGAGTAACGTTTCGTTACTCGGAGCTTGATGGCGAACCCGTTACTCAGTGACGAAAACATACGGTAGTTGACGTGGGCTGGCGCTGAATACTCCTAAAACATACTTCTCCTAAAACCTACTTGTGTTTAGCGTTTTTTTTTATAAAATAAATATAGCAAACAAACATGCAAAAACTGATGGTAAGTGGTCATTGCAACTACCGTAATTTTCTTTTACCATATCTTTCAAATTAGAATACAGCTGTGTTTTGCACTGTTATGATAAGGTTGAAAACATCACAATGGACTCTAGAACTTGGACTTTTTAAAATTTTTAACCGTTATTATAATGTGGGAAAAATTAATCAACAGATCTGTTTTAAACACTATAGTTACAAACAATAATGATATGTAGAACGCTGACGGCGTAGTGGCGCTATCGTAGAATAGACGGTGCCGCTCGCAGGTTCGCAGCTCGGGACGTAGCCCTCTACGATAGCTCATAAACATGTACAAGTACATATTAGTCATGCAGTCAGGCATCGTATAAATATTATTATACGATGGGATATTATTATCCCAATGCTGGGCACAATAGGTTGCTTTTTTAACAATACTTTACATTACATTTAAATGTAGTTACGTAAAAAAATTAAAGTTTTTTCAACGACTTTTGCCAACCCTATCTTGGTAATTCATCACTTAGAGTGTGAACAGGAGATATGATACAGACCTCACTTACCCTCACTCACATCAGACAACCCATCAACTGCAGCTCAAAGTGATGCATCTGCATTCGACATTCTGTCTGTTTATGTTAAGACTAGCGGACCCAATTCCAGGTTGAAAAAGTGTAAATAGCATTTCGGAAAATCTTTTACAGCACGACCGTTTCTATTTCGCGTTGGTATTTAACGTAGAATATGCAGTAGAAGAGAATGAATCTATTCTATTGCGTGAAACATTTTAATCTTAATTTATCTCGGACTTATTATTTTTATTTATGTTATTTTATACTCGTATGAAGACACTGATTAACTGATCACGATGACATATCTAAGTGAATTTTCTTGGAAACGGTTTTTAGTCAATCCATTTATGTACTTCAACCATATTTCATTTACTTAGATCATAAGGAAAAATACACGTAAATAAATCCGACATAATGTAATATGTACATGATGTTATCAATAACATTGATCTAGTGCTACAGCGGTAATTACCACTGAATTCTCTTATATAAATTTCAACCTACAAAGTGCATGATAACACTTGCATTAACTTCATATCGTGATTGAACATCGAATCGTAGTATAGTTAGTAATCAAGTAATTAATCCTACAACTATTAAAACCGGGCCGAGGATTAAAACAGCCCTTGTCGCTAATGGAGGGTCGAATTTAAGGGTCAACCGCACCTCGTGGCCACTTTACACAGCTTACAGGACTGTTTGTCCACTAATGACCACCGTTATACTCTTATACCTACAAATAATGTTACTGTTTTTGAATTATTTATTTCGAAAATGCCTCTGAAAAGGCGTCTGAAGTTCGGATTCTAAATAATATGAATTACACAACGTTCAAATGTTTTCTCATTGAAATGCCTTACTCAATACAAGGTAGTTATTTCTCGGCATACTTTAGAAAAAAATAATTCAATACTTCAATATTTATAATCAAATTCATCCTCAAATTCCTGTATCCTATCGTTAGATAACAATAGCTAGAAAGAAATTGGCTTCGTAATAAATTCGAGCCTGCGGCCAGATCCGAGCAAAGGCGGTAGGTTTGACAGCCATAGTTAACATATAAAAATCCAAGATAAATCACATTTAGGTCATTAATTTGTGATTACGTCAATTTGGTAAAATATTAAAAGAAAATTCTCATAAAAAATTCCAATTGCCAAATGCATAATAGTATGTATGTGTCATTCGAATCATACACTTGAAATTTATAAGTGTTAGGGTAAAAATATTTAATTCAATTTTTTATTACCGTAATAAACATTGCCTAAGATCATATTTCATGTGATGTACGATAATAGCGATGTAGCAAAATTGGTTTCGGAAATAATTCAGACGTCATGCAATTCAGCTCCAAGAAAAATGGTCACATTAGGAAGCCTCTATACTCTTCCACATTACATTGAAGTATTTTAACTTTACATTTCTTCGACAAGGCTTTATATAAAATTTTGCCACCGACTGATTATAAGTATACCCCTGCTAAATAATGTAACGAAAAATTTAGAGAAAAGCATTACGCAGAGAAATTCCATAATTAATTAATGGATTTAAGAGCGCAGCAAAACAGCCTAATCCTGCTGGTTTCCATGACTTGCAAGTTATTATTTTTCCCGTTGTTTTTGGATTTCCTCACTGAAGGATCTTCATACCTTGTTGACCCTGCAGCGTAAGGCTCGGATAACACCCCATTAGGCAGTACTCGCACCCGGTCCATATAACGCGGGGATTATTTTTGGCGTGCAAGAATCCCCTACCCATGTAATATGAAATTTACTAACCTCTCCTTGGAATTAGGTAAGTTAAGTAGAACCCCGTTCAATTTGCTTTTCTATTCCACGTGTATTTCTGTTATTTGCCGAAGTTGTTTACGTTTATTTATGGGTAAGTATGCTGTGATTCTAATAAGAAACCGTGCCTAACTAGGAAGGTACTTCTAGACATCTATAATTGATAAGCATTTTCTCAGAAAACCAATTGAAACATAAACAAGTCGCTAGGCTTTTCCTTCAACCAAATTGTTTTTATTCAAACAAATCAGATCATATGTCCACAATCCCGTGTTAGAGACGGTAACAAGATATTTTGTTATTTTAACATAATTTATTATTCCGGTATAATCTTACTTCCATGTAACGATTAATAATATAATTAACTTTCATATTATTGTTACGATGCAAAAATTAGTTACTGTAGGATTGCAATAATCGGATCACAAATAGTGCTATCATAATTAAAAATAAAAAAAAACTTTATAAGGTGTTTAGTTATGGAGAAGAATTCTCATTTCTCATTAAGCTTATTGTTACGTATTATATAGGTACCTATTATCATACATAAAACTTATTCTACCTTACAATAGTACTACGGCCTTCATAACATATTAAACAACAAAGCTATTAAGAAACTATTCTCGATTCAGCTCATCATATCACAAACATATGACAGACGGAGATCTCACTGAAACTTCCGTACACGTCCATCGCTCGCTTGTTTGTTGGGTTGTTGGAGCAAACATTGTTTGTGTTGTATGACTAATGGAGACCTATCTCTGTTCGGAACTAGTCCGACGATGTCACGTACACAGTATGTATGTATGAGTCCTCCAAGTTTATACACCCACTAACGCCATCTATCGTACAGTGATATTGTAACCATTTTTTGTTATTAAGCGGGATATTTACGAAATTTTGTGTATAAAAAATGTATAATTTTTTTTTGAATAGTAAAAAGTCGGTTGTATTTTTGAAAAATAATGACGCTCTTATCTTGACAACTAGTACGTCATTTTTGATGATACTTGCTGTATTCCCTAAGTGATAGTTCCATCCACATGCTCTTTTAGTTAAGGTTCTTTCATAGTTTCTTTTCCATAACGATAAAATAGCTTACTAAGGGGCGATATTTTTTTTCACTTTCAAAACGAATTCTGTAAAGGATCTACTTTAAATAAAAGATTTATGATTTTTTTTAGAGCGGGACATTTTCTCACGCTAGGGGGACATTGAGCCTGAAAACAGGACAACTCCATCCAAAACGGGACGTATGGTCGCTATGCAGCGAGTACCAACGCTGTCTGCAGTGTTTGGGTTATAGTGAGTGATTAAGACCGATTTGTGTTTAAAAACCGTTCGAGCAAGGAATGTGTCGCGCGCCGTGTTCCGGTAACTACATTGTCTGTTGTAGCGTGAAATAAACCCTGAAATGCGTTACGTAAGCGATCGGGACCGAGGCTTACAGGTAAAGCTGGGTATTATGTATGCTATCATATCTATATATCACCGAGTACGGTGTATTTAATGCCTGAGTAGACAAATTCCTCTAACTTACAGCTTCACAGTACATAAATACTTAGTGATAGCTATGTGTATAATATACATATTCTGCTTATAAAAGTCTGGTTTACAAACACCGGGACGAATTCTATTTTTTTATATATAAATATTTTTTTAAACCTGTTACTACTACTACTTAAAAACAAAAAATCCATTATTTTGTGTAAGGAAGTCTATAACCTAAATCTTTCTCTTTCTGAGACCCGTGATCTGATAATGATGCAATAAACGTTAATAACGGAAAGCGTAAAACTGAAGAGCGTAGTCAACACTCGACATTAATGTCAACATTACGTACCTCCGTGCCACCGCATAATCACACAATGTAATTGCATCCATAAAAGAAGTTGCAAGCGGCATCACAAAGCGACGACACTCGAGCGTCGAGCCTCGTGGAGAGCGGCCCGCTCTACACTCACTCGAAACTCGACACCCGACACCCGACACTCGACACTCGCGAGTGGCGCGCTTGATACCGTACTTCGCACACGGGATTCACTACATTAAGCTTGACTAAATTTTGAGTACTTACTGTAAGTATACGTTTCAATTTGCTAAAAGCTGGAATCGTAAACTACGAATGTATATTTTCGGTAACGAATTCGTATAATATAATTATGGACTTTCGTGTCCATCAGGTGTAGAACATTGTATGTACCACACCTATTTATGCTTTATAGCACTCGTATGTAACAAAAAAAAAAGTACCTAAAAGTAATTTAATTGATGATTTTAGCAATTCTCCCCACTCACAATAAGGTTCGTGACCCTGTTTATAATGTCTGTAGATTAATTAAATCACTGAGATTTTAAAATTGATTATGTATCGTTAATTCTGTATCTCTTGGGTATTGTTTGAAAATGTATGCCCTGCCCTGTAGGGAGCGAGCCAACTCCATTACATTGAGCGGTACTTACAAAGTTCGCGTTGAACCTACGGTGAGTGCCAAAACGAATATTACAACAGTTATTCTTCGTTTTGGCACGGGCCACATTTGAATGTAACCCGAAAATGTAACAATATTTATTTCCATGATGTAACTTAAACGCGCGCTGAATCGACGTGGTTGAGTATACTCCAGACCGCAGTTGTGGAGAAATAACCGTACTCACCAGTAAAACATAAAAAGGATCGCAATTTAGTAACTTCCCGAACAACAGAAAAGAAAACGCTTGTTACCTTTAGCGCTGAAAATTAAAACTGAGTTTAGCTCATAATTTTCTCCCCGAATCGTGCAACCTTAGCAATCATGATTGTGAACTGACGTTGTGCAATTCCTGCAATTCCCGCAAATCCTAACTTGCGCCATTACCGGCGCTGGACACGGCACTATTGTTCCCAATGATTCTTAACTTTTCAATTCGCTCTCGCCCGTTAAGCTCGGAAGGGGCCGAGGCTCAACTTCGATGGCCTGTTAACGTTCTCATAAAGGAACTTTTTAACTCGCTCCTGAAATCGACGAAGTTTATACTGTCGGAAGTTCCCGCCCGGGTCTTTTATTTAAAATCGAAAACCAATCAATTGTTCGGCACACAACCACCGGCGCTTTCCGTGTGAAGGACTTAAATTGCTTCTCCGCTATTCTAAGCGCACCGTCAAAAGCGGAAACACGACCGAGACGTTACAAACACTTGCCAACTTTCGTGTCTACAATGCCATTGTTTTAAATTGTCCCGTTCCCTTATTTGAAACAAAGATGTTTAAATCTGTACTTAAAGTAAAAAGTCTGATCGATTTAACTTTCCTTCAGTTTTATACGTCTTCGTTAAAAGATGATTTTACATTCTTTTTACAATCAAAACTTTGACAGATGAAAGATTTTATTTGTTCCTCTTCGGTAAATAAAGCTATTAAATTTAAGGAAAGTTATTTATTACAAACATCACTTAAATCTCTTATTTAAATTGAAAAACTTTTACAAATAATTAAACAACTTGGTTTAGAACACTATTAATACAAATTGTTAAAAGAAAATTTGAAGATAAACAACAGATAATGAGATTACAATGAACGAGTTCAAGTAATGTACTCATTCTTTCCAAATTAATTATACACATACATTCAACTTACAAAGTTATAATAAAGTATAAAACTCCATCCGATGCGTGAAGGCAGCAACTGAGTTGCACTTAGTCCTACATTCCCTGGCATCCGCCAGAAACGCCGAGAAATTGTTCGCCCTGTCAGAAATGAGGTAAACGTTGGAAAAGTTTTAATTTTTGTTGTACTCGACTGCCGGATGAAAAATTAAAATCTTCGTAAAACTCCTACCTCAAACTACGTTTCCTGCGCAGAGTAAGGATAAAGTTATTTAAGTCTAAATTTGATTTGCAGTTACAAACGCTTGGCTGTTTAATATAAGTTAGGTAGCATTTAGAATCTGTTTCTGTTTTTATTTGATTTTATAGGTACGCAATAACGACCGAATTATGATTTCTAATTGCACAAGATATTAAAAATGTAGATGGAAAAAATGGTCCCAAAGCGCATCCCTGTGGGACTCTAACGCTCACGTTCTTGAACGGCAACAATAATCGTAATTATTGCCAAAAAAACGTCCCATATTTCCCCGTAATCAAATTCATTTCGGATTCTAAGGCGGCCTAGATTTCCCCCGGGACATCGCTGCCGAGCGATAGTTGTTAGACATTTGCTATACGCTATTCGCCTGATATGTAGCCAGGATTAAGAATTTAGATACATTTAGGTACGCATCGTCAAACTGTAAGAGTATTGCAAGTTATAGTACACCAGATATAAGGTGATTAGTGTCGCCCGTGAACATGTGTTATTAGTCCCAAATACGATAAGACATATGCATGAAATAGGTTTGTTACTATTTCTAAGGAAAAGATGTAATCCCTTAAGTCAGTGTCTTTAACTTTTCACACTTCTAACTCAAACCCGAATCCACTAGCGTTTAAATTAAGTACTAAACGAAATTTGTTTATAAGTAAACAAACACACATCACTACTTCACACAACCGCCATACAAATAAGTTAGCAAAGCCATTCCAAACCCGCAACACTACGCCAAACAAAATCCAATAGCAATGGATTCGAACTGTACGACTCTACACGCAATTAAAATAACTAAGCCGGAAATCTACAGCCCTTAACTCGATTCCCACAGAGGCCAGTTTCGCACATCGGATCCCTGTATTTTGAAAACGTTTCAGTCAAAATGGATTTGTTCCCGTCGACGAGAGCTCGCACTCTGACGGTTTCCGCGGGCTTTAAACGATGTGTCAAACCGTTTGAAAGGTAGGCACTAAGCCGCACTGCGTTCAAATGTTAAAGCACTTTAACATTTGTCATTGTTTGGCCACACTGCCAACGCTTCGATTCAATTCCAAACAATAGCTGAATAAGGAACACCATTCCACGGACCATTTTCTGCGATTTGTTAACTTGTCACATTATTTTTATTTTTATGATTCGTTTTATTGATTTTCGTATTTATACTTGTCTACATTTGTTATTTATTGTTTAATAGAATGGAATTTCCTTTGAAGCTTTGATGACCGTGTGGTTTGAAAATCTATCTCTCAGTGGGGTCCAAACTACACTTGGTTTTTAAGTGCTTATAAGATATTAATTCATTATAATTTGAAACCTACATGAGTTCTTTAAAATATCTCAAATAATTATTGGACGAGAGAGAGAGGGGTATATTTCAGTAATAAATTATATATGGAAATGTTCAATATAATGTTAATACAGTGTGATGTTAAGACGTGAACAATAAAATCAATCACGTTGTAATCCATATACACATACATTTACAGTTGTAAATCATGCAATCAAAATATTTCACTTCTAATTATTTCTTAAAATGACCTAATCTTCAAAATCAATTTAATATTAATAAGAAAGGTCCTAACACCGACCTCTGTCCAAGAAAAGAAAAATTAGCGAATCATAAAGATCAGAGAATCAGAAAAAACGAGAACTACAAATATGTACATTACAACATGTATGGTACTGTAACTCAAAAATATGCAACTCTATACGAGAGCGAAAAATGTTTTTATATCTTAAAAACAAAATCATAACTTTATATTATTTTCGACCTAAAAATATAATGAATACTATACATTATGCAACTATGTAGTTAAATGCAAGTAAAAAAATCCTGTGATACTGCCAATCAAGAAGTATTTAAGTTACTTAACCAACTGTAACGTGGTTACAGTATCAAGACGTCAAGGTAGAACATATTTGAAACTAAATCGATACCCAAGTCATAATTCATGCGTTCTTCAATTCCGAGAAGCTTCGTGCCAGCTAGTTCAGACTCATTGTTTACAGCCGAAACTAATTTAAAAAAGTTATACATAAGCAATATAAAAATCGCTATCTCCTATAACTTGTAAGCAGGAAGCTTGTGGAGAGGCCCTGGAGAAATTCATAATTCGACCGCGATCGGCGCTCAAATGGAATACGCAATGAGGGCTAATTTGACCACCCACATTAAAACTCTAATTACCAGCTATGAAACCCGAGTGGACGCTGCTTATTACACTCCGTCCCGTTTGGGTACAAATAATGAGATCAACTCTGCGGCTTGTATGTTATTATCGATACGGAGCTTGTACTGTCGGTTATAATGATATCCTAAGTCAGTTTTAGTTGATAGCTATGTTATAATAGGTATTAAATTTATCGAATAATTTTTACATCTACCAGTATGGTTTGCGTTTGACCGAGGAGGCATCACTGTTACGGAGAGGATCTCACCTAAATTGCATATAAAAGGACAATTTTTGTCCTTAAGATGTAGCAACGCATCTGTAATAACCTGTTTCAAATAGGAATCCTGTTCTGGCATCAGCCTCAGCATCAGCATCAGCTGCCAGGATGCCAGTGACCAGAACTATCAAGTAGACTGTGCTTGTTTACAATAAAAATACGTGCAAAAAATCAATTAAACAATCGCGCTGAAATAACGAATACGATAGCGCATTCAAATCCAGAACACAATACAATAGTATTTAATAAATAAAATACGCAAGCAAGTTTATATATTTTTATTTTGATTTAACAATAAAATTTCTAAACAAGGTATGTAAGACATTTTCATACTCAAAACGACTCTTGAGTTGATTGTGATGAAGTCGCGGTGTCATAGTCTTCCGTAGTCGTCATTAATGGATCCAGACATAGGAGCTGGTCTCTAATGTCACTCCAACCGCCGTTACCCTTCGGAGGTGACTGCACGGCGCGCTCTACTCTCCCTTCAGGACCAAACAAAAAGACAGCTTTTACTTTGTCCGGGTATAAAGGCGTTTTCATAAAAACTCGTGATAGCTCCGTCACAGAACGGCTCAGATTATCAAACTGCTTGGTAGAGACCACTCTCGGAGACACGCATGCTACCATATGAATATTACCTTTCGGAAAATGTTTGAATAAATTCAGTAACGAGTAACTCCAACTGCAGTCATCATACATGCAATAAAAGGAAGATAATGCATGGATCTTCCTCCATGTAGTTCTATTGAAAGCAACTCCCACATCGAACGGTGGCCTCCAATACTCCAATGTGAATAAACTACTATTTAAATTTTTCGCGTAAATTCTTCCAAAAGACATAATTTCGACGTCGGGAAAGTAGCTCAAGGAACGCTGAGCAAATTGAAGAATGTATAGCAAATCTGGGGCAATGTATTGGTCTTCCTGGAGGAAAATAACAGTACCAGCATAAGAGCGGGACCACGTCATGCGGTCGAAGATGAAGTTGGCCTTCCACCACCAGTGCTGCTTGTGTTCAGTCAGTTTAGCATCACGCCCTTGACATGCTTTAAAAGTTGTACCGAAATTCTGGTACACACAGTCTTCAGTATCCGTTCCAGGAAATTTGTCCGGATGAAGTTGGAGGGAATAAGGGTAGAAGATCTGCATTACCTTACAAAAGTTAATTCTTTGAATTAACTCATTCATGTACTCATTGTAATAGCTATGGGAGAAGATTAACAAAACAGATTCAATGTAGCGAACTTGAGCGAGGGACACGATGAGGTACTGGAGTCGCCGTATATCTTTGTGCACTTGGACCACCAGGACCGTTGTATGCGCTCGAACTGTTCCAAACTTTCGCCAGTTTCTCACCTCACGTTTTTCATTCAATTCTTTTACCTTTAGTTTTAATTTATCAACTTCGACAGTCTGACTGACAGGCAACTCGTCGTATATTAAGTATTTTTCTAAGTTCTTCGGCATTTTATACACAGATTCTTGTTTTAAGCAAATTAAAATAACATAAAGAAGCACTAAAATTATGAGCAAGATAAATGTACCGCCAGACCTCACTGCACATATAATTGCAAATAAATTCATTGTATGATAAATAATGTTACGTTGTATTTTGTCAAGACCATAGACAAAGGATATAATAAAGACCAACAACGCGTGTGAAAAGGATTTTTAAAAGAATATGAAATTCTACTAG
>DWPV01007553.1:0-10626 GCA_018251915.1 Urbanus proteus proteus
AGGATTAGAGTATACTTGGTCTGTAGCCCTTTATCGAACCTTGTATATTTGTGTAGATAAACGGGAAGTCGGATAGATAGTATACTACACTTATACAAGTATACAAGGTTTGACAAATGGTGGTACAACTCTATGTGGTTCGACTCCGGCGGCACCACCGCCGCACCTATTTCTGCCTTATAACAGCAGTCTTAATCAGACCAGAATACAGCAGTGCGCTGTATTCTGGTCTGAAGGATGCGGTAAGGGAGACATACTTATACGAGGAGTCCCAGCCATATTGACATATTTCATACAAATTTCGTTTAAAAAATGGCGTTTTCATTAAGTTCATAAGATGGTTTGCTTATGAAGAAGTCATACATATTTAATCAGCAGTAATATATATACACATACATTTTCATATAAATGTATTACACTTCGTGAAAAACAAACAAATTTGTCCCACAATAACAGTACATATTTTCGGGATATAAAGTAACCTATATGTTATTCCAGACCATAATCTATGTTTGTACCAAATTTCATCCAGATCCGTTTAGCCGTTCTTAAGTTATAGAGTAACACACATTCATCCATCCATCCTCGCAAGCTTTCAGCTTTATAATATTAGTAAGATAATAAGATGTCACGAATAAAACGTTTAAATACACATCTTGTTTGTACACAATTTATTAATTACATAATTGTTTCTTACATCATCGCAAACTGATGAAGATTACCTTAATTACAGTGACATTAATCCCAATCACAATTGTTTCAGGTACAGCCAATTACCGGATAACGACGAAGAAGAAAGTCTACGCCCAGATACCAGGTTTGAGTACCGGCGACACGGCGCCACACACACAGACGTACAGTCAACCGCAACCAACTCAATTCTCTTACTTCACACCTGAAGCTAACGAGCCGACTGTACAAGCGATGACAGTTGAAGATCGAAGAGATTCAGACACTAAAAGTGCTAATGTCATTGATGGAAGAGATATTAAAAGCAGTACATATGATATTTTCACTCCAGTAGACACAGTAGGGTCTGATGCTAATGATGGAATGGATAAAAGTACTACATATAATATTTTCGCTCCAATGGATGCTAGAACTGGTCCAAATGAAACTAATCCTCCAGTAGATACTGTCCAAGCTGTCCAAAGTGAAACGAATACTGAACAAGTGAATTTACAACAATTTCCTAATCAAACCACACCGCAATCTTCACAAGATGCTTTCGCACCTGTGAATACAGCACCTGGTTCTGTCATTCCACCACCGCCTATGTTTTCCAATCTATCTAAAAGAGACAGCCAAGGCTCTGTTGAAAAAACGATTCTACCACCGTCAGTAGCTAGGCGTATTTCAGCGAAAACTGCCTTTAAGCGAATGACACCATCGGTTCCGCGGTATTCAAACGAAACGTTTATGTCTCGCAGTGTGGCTCAACAGATCTCTAATCCACCTTCAAATGTATCTAATACTCTACCACCAAGTACTGTCTCTCAAAGTGAGACATCTGCGCCGATGGTACCACCTACTAGTGTACCATCATCAACGATATTCACACATGGAGTGTTGCCACCTACTAATTTGCCATCGTCTACTGTAGTATCACACGGAGTGTTACCACCTGCTAGCTTACCGCCAACATCAATGGTATTCACACCCGGAGTGCTACCACCTTCTAGTTTACCAACAGCGTCAACGGTGTTAACGCAAGGAGTGCTACCACTAGCTAGTGTACCACATGCGACGGTGTTCGCACCTGGAGTATTTCCACCCGCCAACTTACCACCTACATCAACGATATTCACACCAGGAGTGCTACCACCTTCTAGCTTACCACCTACATCAACGGTATCTGCGCATGAAGTCTTACCACCTGCTAGCGAGCCAACAGCTTCAATCTCATCTCCTGGAATGTTATCTAGTAGCTTGCCACCAGCGTCGATGGTAACACATGAAGTTTTACCACCCGCTAGTATACCAGCGGCATCACCGGTATTCGCACCTGGAGTTCTACCACCTGGTGGCGTGCAAATGTCATCAACGGTATTAATGGAGCCTGGAGTGTTACCACCTACTAACTTACCACCCACGTCGACGGTATTCACACCTGGAGTATTACCACCTTCTACTGTACCAGCTGCGTCAACGATATTGCCACATGGAGCGTTACCGTCCACTAGCCTGCCAGGGACATCATCGATATTCACACCTGGGTTCTTACCACCTACAAGCGTGTCCGCATCATCAACTGTATTACCACCTGGAGTATTACCGCCTACAGCAAACGTAACAATCGCTGCGCCTCAAGCAATATTCGATTCGTCTAATGCTCAAACAGCTCCACCGTCCTTTTCCTCAAGTACTCTTCCTCCAAGCGCTTCAACTGGATATCTACCACCAACTGTAATCGACAAACCACCAACAAGCACGGCAATATGCCCACCGCCTATTAAATCATCTATGTTGCCACCAACAGCTCAAACTCTAGAAACAGCTAGAACTTCACATCAATCTTTCCCTCAAACGATGTACCCTACACCGAACGTTTCTCATACT
The DNA here is from genome assembly GCA_018251915.1 of Urbanus proteus proteus. Taxonomy (NCBI): domain Eukaryota; kingdom Metazoa; phylum Arthropoda; class Insecta; order Lepidoptera; family Hesperiidae; genus Urbanus; species Urbanus proteus. The sequence goes on from DWPV01007553.1 coordinate 2,560, forward strand.
CAATTGCCTCCAAGCTCAACTTATTTTGACTCAATGCCACCATCGCAGGGTCTACCCGATCAAATGAACATATCAACACCGCCAATGTTCTTTAACCCATCAGCTCAAGCTAGTTCAGAAAATGCTAATACAGGCTCTCAACAGAATGTCTCTCACTTCTTCAACCCTAATGATGTTCCACCAACGCCTACTAAATCTGTACCTGAACCTCCTAAAGCGTCGGGCAGTAACTTCCGAATGACTAAGAAGAGACCTCAGTATTACTCAGGTCCTATTGAGGGCGTTGGGAGTATCAGCAACAATATTAAGCCAGTATTAACTCCGGTGCAGTCTACGTCCTTTCAAGGCTCACTTTTTACTCCACAAGAATCTAACCAAGCTCTGACTCAAAGTGCGCCTTCATACCACGGTGTCGATTCTGGAGTAGGTCAGATACCATCAGAAAACTTCACAATACCAAAGCCAATGCCACCCGACTATAATTCTTCCGTGGTAACTCAACCGCAAACGCAGCAAAGTGAATTTAACACAGTATTCGATATGAGTCGACCTACAACTGATCGCTACGAACCGCCACAAGAACCAACTGGATTTGGACTTATTGGATCGCTTAAATCTAAACTTAGTTCAATTGATATTGGCAAGATCCAGAATACGGTTACAACTTTCTTCGATCCAGCTTACAATGACGTTAAAACTGATACAAATACTCAAGATACGTATGAATCGTACAATCCAAATCAATCAACACGATCAACGCAATTACAAGATCAAGCGGCCTGTCTAGAAATGCTCGTTGTGCCAACCGCGGAAACAGTTCAACCAAATTATTATAACGATTATTATCAGAAACAACAAATTTACACACAACAAATTCAAAAACAGATACAACAACAGCAACTGCTAAAACAGCAAAGGCTTGAGCAGCAAAAACAAGAGGAGCTTCAACGACAACAGGAGCAGCAACAACAACCAGATAATCAACAACAGCAAGAGCAGCATCAGCAAACAAACGTTCAAAGTCACTTTGGTAGGACCAATGTTCTGAATGAACCAAATTTGTTAGATCCGGTAGCTGAATACTTCAGGGCTAGTGGTATTCCCGTACCGGATTGTATCGCTGGTCACTACAACACTAAAACATTTGATGAAAAATCAGCGGCAATTGAAGCGATCGCAGACGCTCTCGACTCTGGTTTACTAAACAATATTATGAAAGAGAAACCTGACGCCGGACCGGTATTAGTATACAGTTTCGGACCCGAAGACGAATCTGATCCTCCTGGGACTGTGTACCCAAAAGTAATTTCATCTCTTCCACTCGATGAGGAAGAGCAAAAGAAAGTACTCGCAGAGCTGATGAACCGTCCAGCAAACAAATTTGATGAAGATTTAAATAATGTCATAGAACCTTCTAAGTGCAGATCACCAACGCCTGTCCTACCTGAGCCTCAAAAGTACGAACCATGGCCTACCGGAAAAGAATATATTAATTTAGATGACGAATATCTTGAACAATATTTTGCTAATAACAAAGGACCACAATATTATGATAGCTTCGTGAAATACAACAATAGTTCCTCAGAGAACACATGCTACGGTTCCGATTCGTCTAATAAGTTTAAACCGTACGATATACCAAAAAGGGGGCCTGAATTAGAAGCTCAAATGAGAAATATGACCCTGAGCAGTAACATTATTACAAGTAATGATGCTGTGAATTCTATGGCTAAAGGAAATATTTGCGGAACCAAAAGTCCACAAACCAGCAATATTGCTGCGATTGAACCAGAGCCAGAAGAGAAAGAGATTGATGACGTAACAAAACAGTTAATTGAGAATATTACCGCGCCTATACAACTCTCAAATCCGGTTGAAGTTCCGCTTACAGAATCCAATACAACCGTCGACGATAACCCTGAGTTTAGTTCTAGTCAATTCGCTGAGATATCCCATATAGCCGAAGAAACTAAAGAGACTATTCAAGTACAGTCAGCGACAGAGCTTTTACAGGGTGCAGATGTTGATGATACAGTTTATAGAAACTACGGCTGGCGCACCGATAACGTTGTTTTACCAGCAACTACACAACGAGACGCTTATGTGAATCCCGATGCAAACGCCATAGGTTTTTTACAAAACCCAACCTTTTTTGATAATGTTCTGGCTAACGCAAGCGATGAGTTGAAGGCAGAGTGCGTGCACTCTCTCGACGAACACGCAACTCTTCCGAGACAAATGAGCGCTCCTACAGCTCCGCCGGCAGAAGACGATGAAACGTCTGACGAAAGCCTTCTAGACGTACAATCGATAGAACAAGACGCGAATAAAGACTTTTTGTACGTTCACGAGTTTGCTATCGAGCCAGAAACAGATGATGGTAAGATAAAAGTACGCGAAAGATCTTCTGACGAAAACGCTCAAGAAGTCGACTCGTTTACCAACAGAGTCGAGAAGTTCAAGAAGCTAGAGGAGACGGCGGGTGACGAGGATGACGTCACAGACAGACCAGCTAATAAGCCGTACCCGTCTTATTTAGACACCGGAAACTTCGCAGCTGATACTCATTACAAGAACTTACCTCAGACAGGCTTCATGGGATATGGACCCCACATGCCATTCCGTATTCCACCAGGATTCGAGCAAGAATATTATAGAAAATACTTCATCATGAAAGAACATAACTTAGAACGTGAATTTCAGAAACAGATGAACGAAGTTCTCAGAAACCAAAAGCCTGAGCCTGAAGTTCCTGAAACTTCAACACAAACTAGTGTGATGAACACAGTGACAACAACCCAAGCGTCTCAACCCAAGACTGAGGACTTGGAGAAAGTTGAAACTTCCAGTGATAAGATCGAAGCATTGGTACAGAAGTTTATAAACCGTGAGCGCAAACATAAAAAAAATAGGATGAAATTCAAAAGGAATGTGCCGCCACCCTTAGCCCTTACTTTGGGCCTGAGTGAAGAAAGAGCGACGGAACTATTCGGGCATCTTGTGACTGAGGACCGAACTGTTTTGACGAATACAAGAACACACGAAGAGACTGTGCGTGCTATTTTAAGACATATACGCCACATTCCTAATAGACGAACTGAGAATGCACAAAATGAAAATGAAACTGAAAACGTAAATGAGCCAGTTAACATTGAACCAGCACCGTCAACGTCTAACGTTCGACATGGTTCGTGGATACCTGGTGTAGAATTAGATACTTATGAATCGTCCGAGGAGTCGAATGAAGAAAACGATCCATTCCCGGAAGACGATGCGTATCACGCATGGATACCGTTGGAACCTACACCTAATACGACCGCCCAATTGTTTTCTAACGCTCCAGAACACACTAGTAATATTTTATTCGCGCAACCTGAAAGACGAACACAACAAACAATCCACGGTCCGTCAACTGATACCCCGACTACCCAGCAAGCGATGTACAGTCCATCAACATCAAACACTGATAATGCGGCAGTATTACAAAACCCTTTAACTTTAGTTTCAACTGGAAGTCAAGGGAATGATGCTAGTACATCAGGGGCTTCAGAAAGGCCTGATAATGTAAACGCATCAGAGCCTGTACAATATCCCTTCACGACTAAACAAGATGATTATGTTGACAATACAGTAATAACTTCAGAAGGTGTAAATAACGTTTCACAGCCAGAATCCACAAACATACATCCATTTGCAGAACAACGTGAAAATGTTGCAAGTGCAACTAACGCCTTAGAACAAAGACCAGCTGATATTTCAGCATCGAATCCTGTAATGTATTCCTTCACGGAACTCTCTAAAAATGATCAGCATATGACAAAAACTTCGAAAGATGCGACTACTTCAAGGCCTTTACAAATGGAACCTGATAATACTCCAGTGTCAAATCCTATAAACTTCTTTTCCACTGGACAACATGGAGGAAATGACACGAACGCGTCAGCGCCATTACAAACACCAGTTAATCCAGTAGCATCTGTCTCTAGCTCTATAAACTTATTTTCTCCTACACAACACGGAGAAAGTGAGAGAAATGCATCAAGAACAGAAATGAGAGCTAATCCTGTATCCTTACCGGATCCAGTTAGTTTCTTTTCCATTGAACCAACTGCATCTGCGCCAACAACAACATCAAACCCTAATGATGACGAAGAGCAGAGTACCTTCAGTCGGCTGTCGAGCTACTTTTCCGCACCTGCTACCACGAAAGAAGATCATTCCAAGTCTTTTTTTGAGTTGAGCCAGTCCCAAGACCATTACAGGCAAAACCAACCAGCCCAAAGTATTGAGCAAAATGTCGATAGCTTCTTTACAGCTAATGTATCACAAGCTACTCCGGATACCACCCAAAATATTCCACCACACGTGTATTCCGCTAACATGAATCTTGTACGCGAATTGGCATCCACCAAATCGTTCTTCACACCACCAAACGTTGTGACCACAGCTAATTACTTTACGGTTCATTACGATAGCGATGTCGCTTTCAATTTGAATATAGGCGAGCCCGATGAAAAATGTAATCTATCGAGTAATAAAGCAGATACACAAACAGAACCGACTAAATTATCGGAGTTAGGTGAATCGGAAACGTTAGATGACGCGTTAATAATAAACAAATGTAAGCATTGCTGTAACACGACCAATATAATCAAAATTAATGTCAATGGCGTAGGATTGAACGATAAAATAAAACAAGCGGTTAACCCAGACGGTGGTACGGACAAGCGTGGTGACAATATGATGGAAGAAAGCAAGGAAGAGAAGAAAAAACCACCCCATTCTGTCAATTTTGATACCAGCTCGCTTCAGGAAGATCCGAATGAGGCCGCCTCTATGATGTCTGAGGTATAATGTGATATATCTTAATATTTAAGCAATGAAGTAGTTTATTAATAAAGAAATCTATAAGTATTTAAATTTAATATATGTAAGTCTGTGGTTAAATGCGAGGGCATCACTGTCACTTTTATTTCTATTGTTACAACTCTTTTACTCTTAATGACCTAAAATCATAAGATATTTATGTATCATATCTTTTTCTCCGTTCCTTTTTATGATTTTTGCAGCATTTTTCTTTTCACATGTCAAAATGATAAAAAAATACTGTATATATGTATTTAATTATATCAGTTATGATTAAAAATACTTCTATTTTACGCACGTAAAAAATAACACCAGTAGAAAATAAAAAAATACCTTAAAAACATCCGGCGTACTTTTGTATTCATATTTCTATGCTTAATAATGCGATAATTGAATTAAAATATTATCACTTCACTGAAAGCAATGATGATCACCTTTGACCCATTAGTCGACTGACTAGTCGGTATCAAGACCGACTAGTTCGTCGACTAATCGATCAGTCGGCCAAAGTCATGGACGGCCCAACTCTAGTCTATACAAATAAATAAAATTGAAGTGTCTGTTTGTGATTTCAAAATAACATTTTTTTTACTTAATGCATATGAAAGTATACACGATACCTATAACGAAAATGCGATTAACAATTTTTTTTGTCTGTCTGTCTGTTTCTCTGAGATAATCTTCTAAATGGCCGGACCGATTTTAACGGGTCTTTCACTGAAAGATAGCTGGAGGTCTAAGGCGTAACATAGGCTACTTTAATTTTTGAAAAATTAATAAGCGCTCTCCACACGCATGCGCGCGCCGTCACGGGAGAGCGGGACCTTTATGTTTAAATATGTATTCTTTTTTACTTTTTAAACGCGGGTGAAACCGCAGGGATCAGCTACTATAAGTACCTAATAAGTAAAAAGTTTCACTTCAATCGGTTGGGGTTGACTGGTATCTACCAGGTTTTCACTGCTTAATGTTGTTGATTGACTTTTCCATTAACCTTCGGGTAGTGAGTATCATAAACATGTACAAAAACTAGTAGGTAAGTACCTACATATTTGAATAGAAATCTTATGACCGAACACAGAATCCGGTGCATGCGAGACCGGTATGACCGCTTGGCGTCGTCAATAGAAAATCAATCTCAATTATAACAATATGTATAAAATATAACTATGTAACCCTAGAGGTACAATCCTTTGGGGTTCGACAGGGCGGGCACCACTGTCACGCCCGATATTGCCTTATAACAACCGTTTTAGGTGCTGGTGTTCTGGTTCAAAGAGGGTAAAATGACGTATTTACTCGAGGCATTCCAATATAGTTTTCAGGGGTATCAACAAATATGTGGCCGAACTCGAGTATGATTTTGATTACTCTGGGTTTGGCCACAGACGTCCATGGGCGGAAGTAGCTACGTATTGTAGGAATGTGGCCACGTGGACTAATTGAATGGAATAATAAATAAAAAAACATTATTGTTCCACTGTTATGTATGCCCTAAACTCTCTTAGAAAGGGCACGTGTCTTCTGTAAAAGTGTCTTGGCCATACTCGACCATGCTGGCCAAATGTCAAATGATAAAATTTATATTTCGGACATGTTCACTGTTTCATAAACGGTACTTAGTACACTGTTTATTGACATTATACCTATCGTAGTAGTAATAGTATCTATTTTCAGGTCAATCATCACAATGAATCTGCCAGACTTCCAGAAACTATTAATGCAATTCTTCATGGCGATGCCTTTGGTAAGTTAAATACGTTTACGTTAAAGACCAAAATAAAAAAATATAATATAAATATAAATACATTAAAATAATGTATACGCACGATACAATATTTTGGTAGTTTTTTAAGTCGCCTATTATTTTGTTCGCACGTGAGAATCCGGGCCTGTCAGTGTTTACTAGTGGTCGGCTCATAGTCTAAATTCGACCGAAATTTAAAGATTCGCAAGTATACCTAATATCTAGGACTCAGAATACATAGGTATAACCTGGAATACATTTTATCCTGAAAATATAAGTCTAGTTTGAACCTTTCTAATACAGGAAGTCCTGTATTTATGTACGGACTTTCTTCTTCCCTTATATAGATCTTATTAAAATGGTCTGTATCAGACTATCCATGGGCATCTATCAGCAACATCATACAGAACAAGGTCTCTATCTGTGACCAGCACAATGAAGTTTATTCGTGCTACTAAATATAGTTTAAGACCTTTATTATTCTCATAAAGAATTTACGATTCACTTACTGAGAATATTAGGTGGTAACCACAATATTTTTAACGTACTAAATAATCATGTTTTTAATTTCAGATATCTCTAGTAAATAATGTTCTGAAATGGAGCATTGGAGAAGTGAAACTAAGGCTAAGGACGAACCTCTCTCTGCATTTATATCAACAATACCTAAAGTAAGTAAATAACTTTTGGAGGTGGTAGATGGAATTTTTCAAATTTTAATTCCGGAAGCACCATTAGGGAGAAACACTTCTGCTGAATAACAGCAGTGTTCATAGCTGCTGGTTACTGGTTTAATGGGTATGTTATAGCATAAAATATATATTTTTACAAGGCAATCTTCAATAGTATTGGATCTGTGGCTGACCTCAAGTAAGACTATTTTGCTTTTGTCGCGGTTACGTATATAAACGTCCTAAAACTCCAATACTGTAGGCGGCAGTAGCAACTCACCGTGGACTTTTTACAAACACGTTACACCTCAGGTGTTCACTGCATTTTTATCTCGCAAGAGACGCCACCTGGCCTTGAACATATCATAAACTCCTTTCACTGTTACCGAATTAACACTTTTTATAGAATTTATGTTGGATGCAATGAAATTATACATACACTAGAAGACGCTTGGATTCCTTATATGCTTCTGTATCGAGTACAAAATCTTTGAACAATCAATTAATGACTTCAAAGTAGGTAATCAAAGTCAAAATGAAATAAGTATCACGCATGTGCAACCCTTTTCATGCCGAACAGCTGTCTTGCCACGAAGTGGTAAGAATGGAGCATACTTAAATTTTGCCTGAATACAGGATGTTAGAATATATAAATATAATATGGGTCAATACATAGTTTTCAAATCGATTCGATTCAAAGGTTCTACCCAGAGATTTATATATAATCAAGATTCGCCCGTTCCATACTTCAGACGCGCGAACCTATGTTTGCCTTTTAATTAG
>DWPV01007554.1:0-10625 GCA_018251915.1 Urbanus proteus proteus
CGGATTGCGTTTGCAGTAGCCATTCCCTTATTTCAATGACGCAGGACTCAAATTACGATCTTTACGTCCAATCCTGTAATTCTGTAACGACGGACCTCTTCATTTGGAACGGCATTACGATAAAAAAGGTCTCAGTGACTGTAAGGATATTTAAATTTTCCCCTATTGTTTCTTATCGGGCCTTTTGCGATATTCCTGAGTTAAGAACGCCGAGCGACACAGTAGCGGGTAAAGTAGACTTACCTTAATTTTGGAGTTCGTGAATGAAGTTACTTTTGTTGTCAATATTTTAACGCTATTATTTAATTATGTTTTGTTTTTTTTTGCAGGTAAAATATATTTCGGTTTTATTATTAAAGATAGAAAAACTATTCAGACTTTCGTTCTATAAAAGGCACATAAATAATTATATATACTGATTTCTGAATATATTATTTTCTTACTTTTTTACGTTATTACTTTATCTACGAATATTTTATTATTCCGACACAGAAATCAGTCAATTGATATTCAAGACCTATCAAACCACTTAAAATCTCAAGAGAATATCATACTATTGTTCCACAAAAAATAAAGTAGAGTAGGGAAAGGCAGAGTAAGAAAAGTCAAGCACAAATATATTATGTTCTGGTCCTTTCTATGCAAAAATAGCAACTATTTCACTGAGTCTTGTACAAAGGGGAACAGATTTTCTCAATACAAATTAATCTTCCAGCCCTCGATGGAGGTATATTGAATAAGGAAATGAAAGAAACGTACATATACAGTTATGACAATGTGTAAGTTTAAAGGTGGTAGAATCGTTTGTGGTTTTACTCCGGCGACACCACCGCCTCACCTATTTCTACCGTGCCCCCATGTACAGATGTCCATGGGCGGCAGTGGCCACTTACCATCAGATGGACTATAAGCTCTTTCGCTACTTCGATCTTATATAATAAAAGAAAAGTACAAATGCGTTATTTAGATGTTGGAGTGCATTTTATCCTGCTGAATGTAAGAGGCACTAAAGGAATAGTCCAGGAGACATCCGGTAGCATCATAGTAGGACAAGTTATTCATTTACTTCTTCACTAACACAGCCGTGTATTTAGTATCGGATGTTCTCCCATGCTTTGGCCCGTATAACCGGATGGTTGAGATGACTTTATTGGTGCGTGAATTTTACCAACATAGCGCGGTAACTCGACTACAAACCTTAATACTAAGAAAAATCTATCACGGTCTGTATTAATGCGCTAACTTCATAACGTTAAAATGAAAGTAACTTTTCTAAAATACAATACTTTACCTACACGCCACATTCTATAACGCAAAAATCCCGTCATAAAGCTGACAAAGTAGGCAGAGAGCTAGCGAGCAAGGAAGCGAGTAACTGGAGTGGGGCAGTCGATCTTGTTGGGATGGGATGTTATTGTAATATCGACGGCAGGTGCTGTGCGCTGATATTGATGGAATATGTTTCCTGATGTATGAATACGGTGTGATTGAAACTTAGCATGTTATACAGTGGCGCTTTTTGTGTAGCTTCACGAATTTGTGTCACGGGTTCCATGAATGTTCTAACGTTTAACCAGCGACTTAGATTTAGAACTATTTACATTTATTATAATTTCTTACTGGCCGGGAATCGAATTTGGACCATTTACTACCAGATCGGTACGACTATTTTTGATGCTGATCGTCAATGAGCGACAAAGTAACACTCTTCGTACCAGGACAATGTTTCTGCTCTATCAATCAACAACAAATTGCCTAAAATAGTTTGTCTAAAAAGTACATTTCTTCCACTTACAAATGAGGAGAACAATTTGATAGTATTTAAGTGGCATTTCTGCTCTTTGTTTTTTATTGTTAACTCCTAGGTATATGAAGCCAAGTCCTGTCGTCTATTAATAGATTTTCATTTTGCAAATTTTGAATCATCTGTATGTTCAATGAAACTGCTGCCTCTAAATTATCTTTCGTATAAACATGTCTCGTGTAATTGCCAATGGTATACTAACTACAAAATGAAAACCACGACTCTATATATTAAAATAACTTAACGAACCTCAAAGCGAACTCCACAAAAATCACACGGCGCATATCTCGCGTGCCCGGGATTCCGTGTTCCTGCAACATCACTGCCTCTGTGTTTAGCCTGCACTGTCTAATTTGCCTACTTTACCCTGCGTTTAGCGTTGCAGTCCCTAATTTGAATATAAGTTACAGTCTGTAATCACAGTGCTCTGTATTAATTCCGCAAATAGTTTCGCATAACTGGCAAATAAATTATGCAGTATTCTGGTTATGTTATTTGTATGACCCCGATTTTATGGGTAAGAATTCGGTTTTGATAAAGAGTGGAACGCTGCGGCTTACTGCAACATCGCTGCTATTATATATTATTAATTGTACAAGTTTTCTTTGATGTGAATCTTTAGGTACTTTAAGAATTTATATTTCACTCTAGGATACCTTGTGTCATAAGTGTCATAATTACGTAAAGACACGATCACTCAGATCAAGAACATATCTTAAACCGCTATTTAGCTGATCGGGAATCAAACATGGATCTCTTAACGATCGTCGTAATGGATACGCCACGCGAATCGTATCGATTTAGTCAAATTTAAATTCCAGCCGACTTAAACAGAAATAGGGGTAGTGGAACATAAACCCCATTAGGAGTAACGAGGGCCATCTACCGGTCCGTCATTATTTATCAATCGGACTCAGTACAATTAAGTAGGATCCCGGTATCGGGTTCCCGGATCCTCGAAGGGAACAAATTGCGGACCCGACTTTGAAAAATGCTATGACTTTTGTTTTGTTGTTAATTTTCCGTATGAAAAGCAAAGGTTAATAATTCCTGAAATTGAATTTTGTGTATTTAAACGATTGGTGATATATGACGGTGTCACAGCGTATAAAAAGAATGAATTTTAAATTGGCGCAATTTTGGTGAAAATCATGCAAATATGACAAAATGGATTTTATTTTTCTACTCTGGAAATATTCTGAATATGTTGTTTATTTGTATTTACTCATTGAAATTAAAATTATCTTGTATGAAAATTGTGTTTAAGAAATATCCATCTATGAATATTTAAGTATACCTATCTCAAAATGGCGACTACGGGAATTTAGGAAGATTCCTTGAAGTCGGCGTTGCTCTTACACGGATACCATCATCATGTGGTTACCAGCACCCATGCCAGGCGCGGTGACAACTAGCAAAAACCCTGACTAGGTCCACTCATCCTCGGTCCAACAAGTGAATTTCAAAAGGCTGATGGATTAATGTCCAAAATGTTTTATACTAAAATATTCATTTAGACACCATTTTCATTTGCAAATAGACGATACGGATCATACTAAAAGTTATTTAAAAACCAACCGTAAAAATCTATACAAATGAATAAAATTGAAGTGTCTGTTTATGGTTTCAAAATAACAATTTTTAACTCAATGCCTATGAGAGTATTCACGATACCTATAACAAAAATGCAATTAAAAAACCTGTCTGTCTATCTGTCTGTCTGTCTGTTTGGCTGAGTTAATCTTCTAATCGGCTGGACCGATTTCGACGGGACTTACACTGGAAGATCGCTGAAGGTCTAGGGCGTAACATAGGCTACTTTAATTTTTGAAAAAAGCATTAGCGCGCGCTACACGCACATGCGGGCCTCCTCGCGGGAGGGTGGAATTTCTGTTATGTTTTAATATGTATTTCTTTTTACTTTTTAAACGCGGATGAAACCAAGGGTATCAGCTAGTTGGTATATAAAATACGCTTCGGATTTAAAAACCACTGGCTAACTCGAATCAATGCATGATTAATATCTAAGCTTTTATCAAACCGCACGAGTTTAATATGAAAAATAAGTGAAACGCATATAAAATGCATATTAATATGCAGTCAATACCGCCGGTTTCTTCACCGCATCGCTGAATATCTTTCATATTCAATCTGAGCGATATTAAATGTTAGCTTTTCGTATTATATTTTAAAAAATAATAATGTTCGTATAGAAAATTGTTGGAGCTCACGTGTATCTGAATATTTTTATTGGAAGGTAATTTATATTGAACTGGTTTTGTTGTGAATCCTCCATACATTAATTTAATATTTGTATTATATAGAAGCTATGAATGTTTTGAAAAAACATATTTAATTATTTGCGGATTGAAGAATGTGCTGGTATTAATAACAAAGACTACCGGTCTTTGTTTTAATTGGTTGATTAGTGAAGCCATGCAAGTGAGAATAACTGTAGGTAAATACTTCCCATTAAAACCTTTTATAATTATAAAGTAGGAATGAAGGAGGTATTTTTGGTATGATGAGCGAATTTCATATATTTTATTATCCATTTCATATAAAAATAACCGCGTGAATCGATATGAGCTCAATAATTTTTTCATCGGTCCTTTGTTTTCTCCGGTTGCTACCCCTGAGGAATAAGTTGAATCACCTCAAATAAGCACGAGTAGGTATGTCTCCCTTACCAATTTATGTTTTAAGTAATTTAATTACCCTTAAATGGAAAGTTAATTTTGGAGTAGTAACTATAAAAATCTTATTAGAGTTGCCAGATTTAAAAATGAAATTCATTTTCAACGTGTTACGATATTTTTTCCGAAAAAACTCATTGACTTTATTTTTCTTACACTAGTAACTTTTCGACATCATCATTGCAAATGGGCTGCACCATAAAATCGAAATTGCAATTTATCGGGAATTATTCTTGCGCCGAATTTTCCTTTGTCGCTGTTGCCGGCACCAACAATGTAATTACCCTCGTTCAGTGTTGCCAGCTTCATACCTCCTCTATTTAAATGGTAATATAATTCCCGAATTTAAAATTCACGCAGGAAATCGGCCATTAATCAAGCGCCAATATTCCGTTGTTAATTTTAACGAGCCGCTCCCGAAAGTCCCAGGGGATCAACGCTTTTGGGCGAAATTAAAAAAGTTTAAGACGTCTTGGTGTGACCAATCATCGGGAAATAATTACCATTCGGTTATAAACTCACGCTCCAATTTCATTTATGGATTTGCCCGCTCTCAATCTTTTATCTTTCCTAGATCGTTTAATTGGGTCTAGGCTAATAAAACTATTTATAGGTTAGCAGACACGTGAATATTACCATTGGTAAATTTAAATTTAATTTATCTTAATTTTGTAGGATCCGTTTTATCCAAATTAGAAGTTAAAAAACGGAGCGGAGAAGAACGCAAAAAGGCTATTTTAAGCGCTTAAATAATATTCATTTCTCAATGATAACGGAGAAAATAATGCCGATGAAATTAATATTCCATCTGAACGCATTTGTTGCTATTCAAAGGAATTATATAATAAGGAGCTCGCGAGGCAGTTATCGGAAGCAAAAAGTTGATAATAAAACATGGCCCCGGGCCTCAGTGTGGAACGACGAATTGTTGAAATTCTAAGAGAGTAACAATTTTACAAGTCAATTTGCGATGCGTACCTAAGGGAAATTATTGAGGGTTCACTGATAGCTGCTTAGGGGCACGGGGCCACGGAACCATAGCATTATAGGTCTGGTTCTCCCTCAATGGTGGGAAGGTATGAAATTTACATCGTATTGCACACTTCTGGAAAACTTCACGAAAGAAATTCAATTTACAAATTATGAATTCAATTACCAAGAAGTGAAGTTTTAAGATCATTTTAGTATTTTTAATCAAAGTTTATAATAATTCTAATTCTCTCAAAAAAAGTTCGCGTTAACGTGTTTATGCGTTATTGAAATAGGTGAAAACCAAACTCAACGTTGGCACAGTCGAATTGCTGGCTGTTTCCTTAGTGAATTAGAAGCCTGAATTTTCAGTTTCTAATCTGGCATTGTATTTGTACTAAACCGTGTCTATACACGGTATATTTTGAATTTCAGTCAATTTAAACCAGTTTCTTTAGTGATTTTACCATAGAAACATAAAAGTTCTATGCAATTAGACAAAGTCAACATTCAATTCGAAATTTATCTAAAATATAAAGTTGATGAAAATGAATTTAACGTAGAACCAACGTACATAAATAAAAGCTGCATTAAACATAAGCCGGACGGAATGCGCCGCCTCAAGAACGCGGAGGTCCGCAAGGTGCGTTTATTGCATTTTTGAGTGCCCCACTCCAGACACACGCCCCAACCCCCTTGTGTCCAGTCTTTGAATATTTCACGTGTACGGCAAGACGGAATCTTACTTTAAAGGCTAATAAAGCAGCCATTGTATAGAATGAAAATGTTATTATTTTGATCATGCATTCTACTCAGTTTTAATCGATCTAAACTACAAATGGGATGTTTTTAGGATAAATGTTCTCTTTGTATTGCAATGTACCTTACCAGCGTCTTTCTTCCGTATCTCTCTCTCTCTCTTTCCTCTCACCTCTCTCGCTCACCTTACGTTCCCTTCAATACATCACACTAACGTTCCATTCCCACAAATATATAAATAAAAATGTACAACATAGGAAAAAAATTACAGCACATCATCCGGATACTTCATCCTTCATCATCCATTCAACCATGTATCAGCCTCTTAATTTCACACCTGCGTATCTCACGTTTTTTGTTAAACAACCTTGATACAAGAAATATTAAGAAATAGTCAAAACGCTTTTTCAGTGTGGGACGGTAGAGATGCAAGCTAGCAAACATTGTGAAAAGTTTCAGTATCACACCATTAGCGTAAGGTAAAGAAAAAACTTATTTCTATACCATAACTATGACAATCTATTAATTGGCGTGGTATTCCACGGCAATGGAGTTATAAAATCACCAATATTTTACCTATACATCTCCACAAATTGAAGTTAATGAAAAAAAACGCATATGAAAGTATACATGATATCTATAACAAGAATGCACTATTTTGTCTGTCTGTCTATTTGTCTTTCTTGCAAAGGGGGCGGTATGCGCGAAAAGCACGCGCTAATGCTTATTTAAAAAATCAAAGTAGGTAGCCTATGTGCGCAACATAGCGTGCTTAGATCTTTCAGCTATCTTCCAATAAAAGTTCCATCAAAATCGGTCCAGCGGTTTAGAAGATTAGCTCAGCCAAACAGACAGACAGATAGACAGACACACAGATAAAAAAAAATTGAATTGCATTTTCGTTATAGGTATCGTGTATACTTTCATATGCATTGAGTAAAAAAATATTTGAAAATCACAGACACTTTAATTTTATTTATTTGTATGTATAGATGCTTCAATAAATAAAATTAAAAAATAAATAAATTATCATCAGCAATATACTGACTGATAAATATGTCAGTCAAATACTTGCAGCGAGGTAAAACCGCAGTGAAGTTCAGCGAATATCCCGGAATATCTAAATGTTCAGCAGAATGCGTATCGCTGAGCATTGCACCTCACTCAACATTGCTACTGCGGAAACTGTTCCTAAATAATAATATGCTATGTTAATTTACAACAATAATTATTTATAAAATTAAAAATAGTAAACGAGCATGCACACCTTAAGTGTAGGCAACAAGAAAAAATACTATTAACAAAACAAAAAAATACCAAAAAAAAAAAATTGCGAGGTGAACTTTTTCCTGCATGTATATGATAATATTTACGTAGCATACAGTTATTACATAGACATTACAAGAATATCTGTAACCATTTGTATATAACTTTACATGACAGAACAGAAGCTCTACCTAGACTAACTACCTAGACTAAGACTAGAATTTAAGTCAGTCCACTCCCTTCCACTGAAACGTATGAACTGCTAAACATTGAAACTAGGAAGATACCGTCATACCTACGTGTGATATCTTCCTAATCGAACCACACCGGTTTAACTACTACTTCTACATTATTGCATTTTATACGAGTGGCTTAATCTCTTAAAACCGTGTTTTCACTATCGGTTCCGCCCGATCAAAACAACCAAGAATAGTCCGCTGAAACGAAAACAATTCTCAAAGTTCCCGTTACGAATTTCAAATTAGAGCGTCAATTACCGGATAAGTAGAACAACAGTCGAACAGAACTAATCCGGGCGCAAACAAAACAAAGTCTTTGTTAAATAACAACAAAATCTTAATTAGCGGAGATAAAACGTGTTTTGGGAGCGCTGCTCTCTTCGCTGGGACAGTGGGCAATATTAATTGCAGTTTTCAAACTAAACAGTTGCGAGTTTGAAATAAAAACTTCTGCAGTTATGTGTGGTCGTAGGGTTAGGCTACAGCGAGGATAAACTTTTGGTTTCAAGAGATATACTACAGTCTTTTTAAAAGTCATTAGTCATTAAGTCCTTAAAAATTTATAAGTAACTCTTGCAATAAAAATTATTTGAAAATATTTTTTAATTTATATTCGAGCTGATTATTATGAGGCGTAATAATTTCATTGTCAGTTAAAGGGTATGTTTCTCAATGAGCATTCTTTAAAATATGATAGGCACTTAGAGATTATAAAGCACACAATAACGTGAATTAGGCTTAAAAATACATGTAAACGACTTTACTCAGATATCCTTAATATGATGGTGATGTTCCTATCCGTTCAATCGCTTCCTCTAATCAATTGCAACCAAAACGCGGGTTGTAGAAAAATTAAAATCAACAAACAGCTTGCGAGAATTAATTCGCTCCCCCTCCCGCTTGCGTGTAAACCTGACCAATAAAAATTGTTTACGGAAAACATTTGTTAATTCCGTATGAGCCTTTCTGACACGTGTTTCTCTTGTAAGCGTGTGTTTGAACAAATGGTTTTATTTTACAACGTATAACGAAGCTGTTTTTATAGTGCCTGGGACCGTTATAGCGTTTTCAGAATTATATCATTTAATTTGTTTCTATGTATTCATTGACGCATGTAATAATAAAATTTCGTTGATCTATATCACGCCTTTCCATTGATATTGATTCTAGGAATACAAAATTGATATAAAGTCCGTTATAGGTATATGAAAGTTACTAGGAATCAGAAACAAATATTTCAAAAGTTTATTTGTACAGTATTGGTATTAAATAACAGATACTTCTTAATTAATTCGATTGTTTATTATCTCCTATTTATTCGCAAATAGTATCGAAAATTAATTTGAAAACTATTGTGAAATACACCGTTACTCTAAATTCAATAAAGAGTAGCTTGCTTCAGCATGTAGTTAAAAAAATTAGTAGTTCTTTTTCACTTTCAAATAAAAATGAATACATATTTAAACTGAAATCCCGCTCTCCCGCGGACAGACATAATACACAGACGAAAAAAAATTATTTGCATTTTTATTATAGGTATCGTATATTCTTATACAGAAACTTCAATTTTATTTATTTGGTCACATTTTCTTATAAAAAATATAGCTTAATAGTATACGAATACATCGAAGGAAGATCCACATTGGTTGATACCCTCAAATTCATTTCGTCGTCGCAGGCTGTCAAGATACTCCAGATTTAATTTGGCAACTTCGCAATGCACATATCGCTAACAAAGTTCTCAAATCCAAAGTGGAATAATTAACTTTAAATATAAACTAACTAGTTCGTTAATCTCATAACGCCGACGGCTTAACGAGCGAGACTGACGCCGCTGACGTCGGCTAATGAGCACTACGCTTAATGCTCTTATTCTGTATCGCCCAACAGTGGGACAGCATTAACTTGTCAGTTATTTTCAAAATAATATTAAGAGGTTAATAGTTGACGACCCCCGTGGCGGAGCGGTCACTACATCGGTCTGCCACGCAGTGGGTCCCGGATTCGATTCCCGGCCAGACAGATACGTGATGGATTTCGATTTTTGTTCTGGGTCTGAGTGTTTTGTGTTTCTTTGTGTGTCCATGGTACCGACGACACAGGAGAAAATCAAACTGTGGGGCTATAAGTGTAGCAAGCGGCTTTTTATAATAGTATCAGATTCTACTTGGCGAAAATTTTCGCTATAAAGTTAGGACGGTTAGTTATTAATTAAGTTAATCGTTTAGTAGTAATACGGAAATAAGTTGCTACAACAATATCTATTCAATATAAGATTCATATCTGCATATAAACCACATAGACCTTAACAACATAAAAAGTAACATAAAAAAGATGCAACGTTCCAGCTCAGCATAGATCACGTCGACTTTCAAAGAAAAATATAACGAGGACATGCAAATCACTTCAAAGATTTCAAAGATATCTTGAGACTAATGCGCTTATGGGTCCTGCAATATTCATGTTAGTTGTATGTTTTCACTGCGCCCTTAAAGCGATATCTGAAAAAGAAATTTCTAGAGATTTGTACATACGCACTACATTTGGTCTTTCGTACCATTGCAGGTGCAATACAATATTTGTAGATTCAATTGAAAATATATTAATTTGTGTTCAAATAATTCTGTTCAACCGTACAATTTACCAGAATACTCGTACTATACTCTCGAAAACTTAAAATGGAAATAAAATCAATGTAGTAATTATTACAAAAATAATAAAACAAATTGGCGTGACGTGACAACTAACGTTACTTTTTGCAATTGACTCCTGGTAGCATGCACGGTAGCTTGCCAAACTGGTTTATTTCGGTTTTACTTACGGCCGGTTTCAATAACTTACTATAATCCGTTACTGGAGATTTAAAGTATACCTGTCTTTGTTGTTTACAAT
>DWPV01007555.1:0-10623 GCA_018251915.1 Urbanus proteus proteus
TTAAACATAAATGTCATCCCGCTCTCCCGCGACGGCGCGCGCTAATGGATTTTTCAAAAATTAAATTAGCCTATGTTATGCCTTAGACCGTCAGCTATCTTCCAGTGAAAGTCCCGTCAAAATCCGTTCAGCCGTTTAGAAGATTAGCTCAGCCAAACAGACAGACAGACAAAGAAATATTTACTTGCATCTTCGTTATAGGTATCGTGTATACTTTCATATGCCTTAAGTAAAAAAATGTTATTTTGAAATCACAAACACACTTCAATTTTATTTATATGTATAGATTTTTAAAAGATGTAAAAGAGTTTATACTCCTTCTGTCTCTATAACAGCCGTGATAAGCGCTGCTGTGTTCTGGTTCGAAGGGTGCGGTAAGAGAAACATACTTATCCAAGGCGTCCAATTTTATTAATGTAGTAACAAAACTTACCAAAAAAAACATACTAAGACTACTTTTGTTAACTCCTGCAACACGTAGTAGAAGTAATCATTGTTGAATTTCCAATAACACGCAGTAGAAGTACTTATTGTTGAATTTTTAATAATAGGTACAAGAAGTGTTGTTTTTTGAATTTTCAATAGCATGTAGTAGAAGTAATCAGTGTCAATTTTTCAATAACAGGCAGTAGAAGTATTCGTTATTGAATTTTCAATAACATGTAGTAGAAGTATTCGTTTTTTAATTTTCAATAACAGGTAGTAGAAGTATTCGTTTTTTAATTTTCAATAACAGGTAGTAGAAGCATTCGTTTTTTAATTTTGAATAACAGGTAGTAGAAGCATTCGTTTTTTAATTTTCAATAACAGGCAGTGGGCGTATTCGTTTTTAAATTTTCAATCACACGTAGTAGACGTGCCTATTCGTTTCTGAATTTTCAATAACATGAAGTACAAGTATACATTTTTGAATATTTAGTTATTTGTTTTTAAGCAGTTGCGTTTTGTTTGTATAATTATCATAATTTAGTTATTGAAACTGAATACATATTTTTATTTATTTAATAAAACAAAACCTACAACATTAGTCAATCTACTTAAAATTCCGTGAATAAAATATAATGATAATGAACCAGTAATAAGCTAACAACGTCATACTATAATTATAAAATCATTATATTATTAGTGTCATTAAGGTATCTATACAAATAAATTAAATTGAAGTGTCTGTGATTTCAAAATAACATTTTTTACTCAATGCGTATTATAGTATACACGATACCTATAACAAAGTGCAATTAAAAAAAATTGTCTGTCTGAGGTAATCTTCTAAACGGCTAGACCGATTTTGACGGGACTTTCACTGGAAAATAGCTGAAGGTCTAAGGCGTAACATAGGCTACTTTAACTTTTGAAAAATGCATTAGCGCGCGCTCCACGCGTTACTTTTTAAACGCGGGTGAAACCGCGGGGTTCAGCTATGCATTATATAAGTCAGTGTTAGAATTATTAAGGAAATAGGCACCAAATATAAGAATCTTGAAACTTAAAACGTTTTTGGTACTTACTTAAAACCTTAAAAACTTTGAAGGTTCACAAAAACAAAAAGTTCTACCTCTGTCAAGTGTTAAGACCTACTAAGTTCTGATTTCAATGTGATAAGGGCAACACACTATAAGAACACATATTAATTTTATTTACAACATACAAACAAACATCTCATTTTACTTATTTTATTCGCCAAGTAAGAAGTTATTCACTCCAGAAATATGTCAAGCCAATTAAGAATGAGGACTAAGCAAGCGATTATGGACTCTATCCCTTTGGATTAATGAACAGACATCCGGTTTACTTTTCGATTTGACGCAGTATGTGTACTTCAGTAAATTAATACACATCGAACGTCGATATGATATTCAACAATGAAAAATTAGTGTCAGGATGTTAGAATAACGATGGATTAATGGATACGGCATTTGTCATTACGTCAGCATGATATGGTGTGTATAAGCATAATATATCTACTACACTTCTCCTGTCAAATCTTAAATTCTTAATACAGCACCACTTGACGCCGTTGTTATTTTGCAGGAACAGATATTACAGTCGTGCCTCCGACTCTGATAAATTAGGTAGATCTATCATTCCTAACAAACAAATGAAGCCGCTTTTTAATGGTCGGGTTATAAAAGTGATTATGTGTGCATAAATGAACTAATGGTACTAGCATAAAACTACACTAGTTTTTTTTGTAAATGTGTGCGTGTAAATACATAAAAGTAGCGTAGTTTTGTGGCTTCACTCAAGTACAAGGCGGTGATAAATCTTCCTATTTTATTTATCTGAGGCCTCCGATAACAAATTAAAAAGAGCTTTGCCACCTTAAAAAATAATTTTAATCTACACAAGCATTATAATCAGCACAAGCTATACAAACGAAGCTATGCAAACGAAATATAGCATTTATTATGCTACTTGGCGTGTGCTATAAGGAGGGGTCATCCATAACGTCACACGTTAAGGGGGAGAAAGAGAGTCGACGAAGTGTAACGTTGTGTGACAAGGGAGGTGGATTTCGTAACGTCACATTTCTTAGTTTGAAACTGCGGTTTTAATTTAATTATTTCTACGTATTTGTCAAAATATATGACATCAGACTAGGAAGGGGGAGGTCTGAATAATGTTACCAGTTGTGACAAAGAAGGGGGTTAATCATCATGAAAATATGACGTAATTTATGGATGGTAAAGGTAAATAGCCACATCCACGCTTCGCAGCTCACCGATCGCAGGAAGTTTACGCGGCACGCGCGGCGTTTCCTCGTCGGCAGGATGTTTTGCGCCGCTGTATCGCTATTTTCGCCGTTGCAGGTCCATTTGCGCTATTCTAGTTGCTATGGCCTACAGTTTATGCTAATCAATGTATTGAGCTCTGTTTGGTGTTGAATAAGCGGGATTAAGTTTGCGCGCAACTGTTAGGAATTACGTGGCGATTTTGTGACGAAATTTCGCATGCTATTTTGAGGTATCGTTGTCAAAGTGTTGAGCTTTATGGGTCCGTGTTGTAGTACCGACCCAAAAAGCAGTCAAAAGATGAAAATATATTAACTCTAATTAAAAAAAAAAAACTTAAAACGCTTTCTACACACATAGCCCCACAGTAGGATATTCTCCTGTGTCGTGAGTTGCCATGGACACACATACATAAATACAAAAACACGCAAACCCAGAACAGAAATCTAAATTCATCATTTAGTCTTGTCTTGTCTTGTCTGGCCGGGAATCGAACCCGGGACCCGTTGTGCGTCGGACCGGTATAATATTTGTTCCGCCACGCGGGTCATCAATTGAAGGTATACCTATGCAGTCTGCCTGATTGTATGTGGTAACTGCTAAGTGGCATCTGGAATCAACCCCAAATTGAATGTAAACCAACTTTTGGGCGATCATGAATGCGTTGCAACTTTTAACGAACAAATTGTAACTTCGTGTAAGTTTTTACCATAGGTAGGTACACTACAAACCAAAAACCAGCAGCTTTTAACATTACTAGTAGGAAATAGGGCCATATAGATACTCGTGACATAACCAAATATGTAACAGTGGTATTGTTACGTCGTGTAATCAAAAAATGTTAATATCTTGAAAGTAGCAGTTGATCAAAGTATCATTTCCATAAAAGACAACATTTTTATAAGTACTTACGTAAATAATAACGGCTTCCAAGCCATCTGGCGCTCCAGAGATACTTACTTGTTTTGTTTACTTACAGATCTTATATCAGATATAGAAAATACCTACAGAAAACATATTCGAAGAATTTTGTAGGTATAACAATATCAGTTGCTTCAAATTCTCGCGTTTGAACCTCATAAATCGCGTGTGATAGTTATAAAATTATGTATATTTTTCTTACTCAAAAGTACATGTTAGATGGTGTCTACATTGTTTGATTTTTTTTATAATATGCAAGTAGCAAACGAGCATGCATACCACCTGATGATACGTGGTCGCTGCCGCTCATGAACATCCGTAATCAACCCCACATAAAATCAAGGTCCCACCTGAAGTTGACCACAGATGCGTTGCTACCCCTGAGAACTGAGCTGGAACGCCTCCGATAAGTATGTCTTCCTTACCACACAAGTTGACTATAGATATGTCATACATACTGTCCACAGAATAGACTATGGTTGACCAACTCGTATAAGTCCAATTCGCCGGTCATTAGCCGCCGGATGTGACAATTGCCAGCCAGGGGCTGTTCACTTCGCTAATCAATATTAATAAGCAAAAATCAAACGTCCATCCGTCATCCGTTTATTGACCACTGGGTGGTTTGAATTGACCATGAGATTTTTTACGTAAACTTAATGTTCTTTTTTCGTAAATCTTTTCTTTTTCATCGTTATTGCCTTTCGTATTATCGTAGACAAAACAAACGTAATTTGAAGGTGATAGACTTCTGTCAGATTTCTCCGAGGCCCCAAGCTTAATAAGGCACCTTTTCTCAAGTTTTTATTATAATAGCAAAGTGTTACATAAGAAATGGGTTACTTCAATAGTGCAGGCAAACATTATCAGGAAATGTATATGCCTTAAACTTATTTAAGAGAATAGTTCTGTAAGGTACCTAAATACGTTTTTTTATATGATCGAAGTAGCAAACGAGCATGCAGTCCACCTGATGGTAAGTGGATACTTCCGTTAATGGACATCTGTAATCAACCCTATATAAGATCAAGGTCCTACCTGAGGTTGACCACAAATGCGTTGCTACCCCTGAGGACTGAGCTGGAACGCTTCGGATAAGTATATCTTCCTAACCACACCCTTCAGATCGGAACACAGCAGTGCTTAACACTGCTGTTATGAAGCAGAAATAGGTCTGGCGGCGGTGCCACCGGAGTCGAACTACGTAGAGTTCTACCACTTCACGTAAAGTTTAGGTACATTTTACGCACCTTAGGAAACTTACCATCCATACACACGTAAAGTGTCAGGTACATTTTATGGACCTTAGAAAACTTACCATCCATACATTATCCATGCTTGTCAGCGTGGACTGTTGCTTATGACGGAGTATGGCTTAAAGTCCTGAGAGGAGACGTGCAGGGACAGCAATGGTTTGATGATGACAATCAAGTTCAGTGTTGTTCCGGTACATTGAACTGAGTGGCTATTGTAGAACGGCCAGCAAATTAGTAAACAATGGACATGAATTATTGAGGCCGGTACAATGAAAACATTACTTTTACAAACTGTCTGTGGCGGGAGTTTTTTGAGAAAGGACAGTTATTTCTTTAAGAAGACCATTCGCTCCGTTCGCGTATTTCTCTCCTTCCTGATCGCTTAAACCCCGAGCAAGAAGGTAAGAGCAATAATAGCCTAATGGTTGGAACTTGGCCTCTTAAACGAAGGATCCGAGGTTTAAATTCTAGGCATGCACCTCTGAGCAATGTGTGTATTAGAATTAATTATCACTCGCTTAAACGGCGAAGGAAAATACCGCGAGGAAAACTGCACACCTTAGAGTTCTTAAAACAAAAATTTTTGAAGGTGTGTGAGGTCTACCAACTCGCTGGCCAGCACGGTGGACTAAGGCCTTAATCGCTCACACTGTGTGAGGAGACCCGTGCCCAGCAGTGGGCCGATAATGGGTTGACGAGCAAGAAGTTAGGACTCACCGCTTTGTCAGGAACCCATTTTTTACCCCTTTAAGAGATTACCCTTACAAACAGGTATTAATACGTTAAACCAACCCAACACATTTTCTGACCAACCTGAAATAGGATTATCCTGTCTAAGATTAATTACACATATCCAGTGATCACTTAGGTACCATCAAATGAATTAGACGCTATTTTGCTACTTCTCAAAACAGAAAAATAACTTATACCTACTACCTAGGTACCTACCTAGAAAAAGTCGCAATGACTACAGAATTCTTACTTTGTTCTTAAACACTATGTTATCTGTGCAGTTGGCGGGATCTCATTCTAAAAATATACTTAGTTATCTGCATTTTTTAGCGAATCCATTAACCAGTATTGATGTTACTCTCACATCCGCAAATCGACTTCATGGCAGGAATTGAACACTTATATCTAAATTGTTGTGGAAATACGTCTAGATTATGTTAAGCTACTCTTAGATCTCACCGCGACTGCAGTTAATGGATGATTAAAATAAAAAGGCAGTAGGTAAGTGCTTTATCGCCTGCCATTAAAATAACTGAACGTCGTATATACCTTGGTAGAAAATTTATATTGTTTATAACTTGTTTCTATAAAGAAATAACACAGACGACTTATCATTCTCGCGCATATATATATAACTCAAATTTAGAGAACAAACGAGATACATAGATAGCTATACAAATGAACCCAAAATTAATTTAAAATTTATTGAAACAAGTGAAGCTAAGTAATAAAACATTAATTAAAGTCTTTAAATAAGTGTTCCTGCATCAGACTTTAGTAAATATTAATTTGAAAACACATAGGTATGTCGCGTAGAAGGAAATTTGCATACAAAATATATTTCATGTCTTTATTTTTTTCTGCATAGGTACTGAAATTCAGACTTTTAAATTTAAAAGCTCTTAGATAAAATAAAATTTAGATAGGTATCAAACCTAAGTATTTATTGTAAGTTGAACAAACAAAAAAGCATGTAAGCAAAGCAAAATTAATTAAAGCTATAAAATTTTATGATACACAACCGTAGGTAGTTGACTGTAGACTTATATTCAGAATCCAAAGAGACATCATTTTGTATGAGAAATAAACAACAACATTTTTCTTTTTATCAGAAATGACAAAGAGCTAAGACCGATATATTCCGCTGAAGTCAGTTCATATTCATTACTTTCGTCTCATCGTAAATAAAATAGACGTTAGGTATTTTAATTCAGTCGACACTTCAAAATCTCGCATAAGTTGCCAATAAATTTAAAAGCCCGTTCGAGAACCGTATAGGAGACAGGACTCCTAATTGGAAGTTAGTCATACGGAAAATTATATTGTTTGCATTGTTTTGATTATAACGAATAATAAGTAGGTATCTAAGTACTTTATAAGTAGCGTTATGGTACAATTTTAATGAAGTTCTGAAATAATGAATCTGTTGATGATCATGCATTATTAACAGTTCGGTTATACGTAAAAAAATTAAGAAACCTGCACTAAAAAAAGTAAAAGGTTTTTAATCCAATATGGTCCCGGTGGTACCGTCACCACATCTATTTTAGTTTCTTTACATACATTATAATCTCATAGATGTAGGTACTGACAATTAACAGTTAAGATAGTGTGAAAAAGTTCTCATAGGTACTCACCACTTCGTAGACCATATATTGCCCTTATTGTTTTTGTAAGATAAAATTAGAACCTTTATCAGCAGCATTACATACACATAAAGTTGTGGAAGTAGCTGAAGTAGACGAGTCGAGCTGTGAGGACATCCGTTAACAGTCTGATTCTTCTGACAGCAATAGCTGCAGTACCAAGTCTGATAGATAGGGCATATGAGATATGAGGACCTCACAGAAAACAGTTTCATTGGCAAATGGCAATGGTTCTACTCCTTACATTTGGTAAAGCAAATATTTACATTTCGTTTTATTGTAATTTAACACCAGATTATTTGAATTAAACCAGTCCTGAATTAGGCAAAGAGTTTTATTTATGTCATTCGTCTCTTGAGTTCGTCGTTTTACTTTTACATATCAACGAAGTGTCATCTGCAAAAAGAACTAAAATATTTTACAACAAATGTCAAATCTATACAAATAAATAAAATTGAAGTGTCTGTTTGTGATTTCAAAATAACAATTTTTTTACTTAATGCATATGAAAGTATACACGATACCTATAACGAAAATGCAATTTAAAATTTTTTTGTTTGTCTGTCTGTCTGTTTGGCTGAGCTAATCTTCTAAACGGCTGTACCAATTTTGACCGGACTTTCACTGGAAGATAGCTGAAGGTCCAAGGCGTAACATAGGCTACTTTAATTTTTGAAAAATCAATTAGCGCGCGCTCCATGCGCATGCGCGCGCCGTCGCGGGAGAGCGGGACGACATTTATGTTCAAATATGTATTATTTTTTACTTTTTAAACGCGGGTGAAACCGCGGGGTTCAGCTAGTCATTAATAAAAATAGAAACGGACGTAGGCACGAGCCCTGAAGCACACCTATTTTAATATGTCTCCAAATCCAAACCATTCTCCAAATTTCAACTAGAATACTGCAGCACTTAACACTGCTGTTGTGGTAAAATTACCACAAGGTTTTACAATGCAACTTACATATAAGGTGACCATCCTATACTTATAAAATGCAAAGATAACGATTGTAAGTACACTAAAGTTGGTATCTGACCACACGTTTTATTTATTTAAATTTTAAATATATCCAACCTACTTTATTTTTTAATCGTACTGCACCCGACTACTTTATGTGTCCTGGGTTTAGTGATCTCTGAGAAAATTCCTTTGTGTATGAATTAAAATGAGAATCCGCATATTCAATGAGTTTCTTACGAATATCGCATCGTGTTGCTATTTTATGCATGTAAATGCATTATGGTTCTTGTAACTAGATAAACAATGTTGTTTTAACCAGAAATTCTCAACGTAAAAGTTCTACTCAAGATTCAACATTTCATTTAATCAGATTAAGATTCAAATCAGTGAGGGCCGCTTTGTCATAGAATTTTGACAAAAATAAACAAAATTTCTAACAATAACTAGTTACTAAAAACTTTTCATATGATTAAAGTTAAAGATAGGAATAGACCTCAAAATAAATCTATCAGCGAATATAGTAGGAACTACTTTTGTAATACGAATAATTTTGTACTGTAAAATATTGCAGTCTATTTAAATTATACTGAATGTGCTTTGATTATTATATACTCAATCTATAATCAAAGTGAATGTAATAGCAGCAATGATATACCATAACGACATCTATCGACTGCTTGTTAAATCAATTAAGAACTATAAAATTCATATTAAAGTATCCTGATATGGATATTTATAATCATATTTAACAATATATTATAATTATTATTTTTACCGACATTATATAAGATACCTATAGGTTTATAGTTATATTTTTTGTCAAATTTACTCTATATTCATATGTATATATGTCAATGTGACGTTGACAGTAGTTGTTTGACAAATGCTGGTCAAATTATTTGACGTTTCCATTTACACGGCACTAACAATTGGGAACTGGGTAATTTATCGAACGAGAACTTAATAGATCCACATTTCTGAAGTAATTTAATTCAATAATCCGGTTCGGTCCGAAGTTGCATAAGGCATCCCAAATTGTGTAACATAATATTCCTCTTGAAGTCCTTTGTTTAACGGTAAGTGAATCATCAATATTTTTCCATAACAATTAATTACTATTTACGCTGTATTTTTCATGAACATTTCCCTTAAAACCCGGATAGTAGCTACCGAAATTCATAATACAGGTAAATAATTTGAAAGATACTGTAATTTAAGTTCGAATTATGAAAACTTTTGTGTATTATATTATTTTAATATTTTTATTTTTTAATGCGTTTTAATTTTTATGCTAAGTTTTAAACATCGTATTGGTGTAATTGCGTCATTTTAATATGATTTACATATTAGAATTCTGTGGCATATCAAATACATAAGAATTAAGCTTAAAAAATATAGTATACTAGCAGTTACAAAGCCTTAATATTATAACTTATTATGAGTCATAGTTTGTATTGTTATCTACATGCTGGCTGATAATCTTTGCTTTTTTTGATAAGTGACATGATTTCTTTGCTGCCTATCTCCAATGTTTATAAAGAAAAATGTGTTATGTTTTACAAACAAGGGATTATCATCTTAGAAAGTACTTCACAAACTTTAATGCACACTGTCTGCCGCAACCCTTTTGGTATCCCACTGCTGAGCATGGGTCTTCTCCCACAACTGAGAGAGGCTTGGAGCGTACTCCACCACGCTGCTCCAATGTGTGTTGGTGGAGGGTATACGGGTTAGTGGCTAACCCGTGTTGAATGTTTTCAAGCCGTCCATAAGGCCACCGGCAAGGTTTAAGGACTGCTATGCAATGATAACAACTGGGACCAACAGCTTAACGTGCCCTCCAAAGCACGAAAATATGCATGGAATTTTTGCCACTAGAGTTAACCCATCCATCTACCAACCGTGCCCGATGTTGCCTAACTATGTAAATCTGTTTGGAAATTCACATTAAATAACTAAATAAAACTCTACTAGCGATTGATAAAACTAATCTCAAAAGCAAAGAATATTTGCCAAGTGTGAGTCATTTTTGTTGTCTGATGCTAGGTCTTGACCCACCATTTGGGGAAACACTGATCTGAGATATTAATTTTTATTTTTGTAAACATTGATAAATTATAATTTTATATAGTCTGGTTCAGAATTAGGCGTCCAAAATGTAAACAAATCAATGTCAATTTCAAAAAATGATTACCGGAATAGTAAACCTTTTATTTTAGAAATATGATTTCCGACAATATAAATATCATTTTTTTAGTCTTCATATTGCGTTTTTTAATTCATGCTGTTATTGATTTGTTGTTCAAGTGATATTGTTGCTAATTTTAAAGTTATTTGTAAATATTTATATTTTTTCTTTGTAATTCATTCGCTTA
>DWPV01007556.1:0-10623 GCA_018251915.1 Urbanus proteus proteus
ACAAGCGCCATTTAGAAAATAATGGACCCTGAAATGAAAATTGTGGTAGTGTGCGATTTTTTTGCTCTCGAGTGTAGATTCTTTACAAGAATTCTTCTTGAATGTCAATAATATTATTTTTTCACAACCACCACTTACTTAGTGTTTAGTTATGGAGAAGAAGCGGCGCAAGAAACTCCAAAACACACATCTATTTAATTCTATCGACGGATACAAAAATAAATAAGGAAATACTAAATTACCTGGCTTTGGATTAACAGTTTTATATGGCACCGTGTTGACAGAGGCTAATAATTTGTTCAACTCCTCTTCTACGGGATTTTCCTAAAAAAATAAACAGTTGTTAATTGAAAATTGTTAAGCGCAAACCAAATAAACATGCTAGAAAATAATTCATATAACAAATACTTACTTCTATGATTCTCATATTTTTCTCCATGATTGAGGGATCCACATCTAATGTTATTGACTTTTTCGCCATTTTTGACGGTTTCTATAGCAATAATAACAGTTTTTAATAATAAATTACAAAACTCATTGATTGCGATGAAATCGAATTTCGTTTATATCTTTGACATTGACAACAGTCAAGTCAACACATTTGTAGGTTTGTCTGTAAATCTGACAGTTCTGTATTGTCAAAGTATGAAACTGTCATTATAGTGTAGTTTTTTTCTTTGTTGCCATGTTGTACGATTTTGATATTTTGGCAGTTTATTTCGATCTGAAATCAATTAGGTATATAAGGAATCGATTTTGATATTAAAACATCTCAAGTACCTAAAAATGACCTTCAATTTGTTCTGTTTAAACTTTAATTGGCAGGTTTTGTGCAGCATTCTTGTTGGTGCCATTATAAAGAAAAGATGTAGCCATTATTACAATTAGTTTATATATATGGTTTATATGTTATGTACAATGCCGTAAATAAAAACTAATTTATATTACAGATACGGATGTAGTGTTAATAGTGCATACTCTGTCAATGATTTGGATATATTTTATTTAAATCATTTACTCTGCTCTTTGTATTTAACTCTTGGAGTAGATAGGAATTAGGAAATGTATCCACAGTTTCCGATTTAAGATTTATTGTAAGGTTAAGCAAGACAAATACAACAAGAAAATATTTAAATTGAGGTATAATATTTTTAGTTATAAATTCATACTTACTGGTGGGTAGATGTACCGAACGTAAGAAAATAAATAATGATTTAATCATTTATTCACATAATAAAAATAATATACATTTCTTTAAAATAACAAAATACATCAATATGTAATATACTTTTTTATACATTTCTAATGTAAAAATATTTAAATATGAATTTATAACAGTTGTAAATTAAATTTAACATAATAACATTGGTAGAGCACAATAAATATCAGTTATTATTGGCATTTTTACAATAATAAATTAAACGTTAGCAACAGCCGGGATAAGCTTGGTGTAGATGTCTATACCTTTTAAAAATATATCTACACCGAGAAATTCATCGTGGTCGTGTAAAAGAACTGGAGTGTGGTTCATAGGAGAGAAGCCTAAGGCTGGTATCCCCACTTTCCTTACGTATCTACTGTCGGTGCCACCGGGGAAGATCCTGCAGTCTAACTTGAGGTTCCTGAAAGAAAATATGTCACATGTATTATGTGAACCCAAAAACGAATTAGGTAACGACTCTGTAAGTTAATTAAATAATAAAATAGCTAAATTATTTAAAAAAAAACTGTAAATATTATTAAAGTACATCAAAATATGAAAAAAATACACAAAAAATTATATGCAGTATTAATAAGGTCGATTTTACAGTGCTCAAGATTATGACATTTTAAACTATGTTATATCCTGGTAACACTATTTATAAGGTGACAATATTTTTTATATTGACGGGAATAGTATTAAATATTAGGGGAACCACTTATGCAACAGTTATGCTTTCGCTGATGCGATACGATATTAGTATTGTATAGTATCGTAACGCTTCAGCGTAACCATTAAGCCTAATTGTTATTGATTTATAGATAACATGTTATATGTGAAAAAAAAATCAAAGTCATACATGTCGTCAGCCGCTGCCTTGAACGCAACCCAGTAAGGGTTTGTAGAGTCGAGTTTTGTGCATTCCACAGGGTCGTTTTTCTGCTCATACTCATATGTTATTCCCTCGCCGGCTTCCTTAAACCACTGCTTGATCTGATAATTAAAACAATACCCATTTATGCATATGTAAATTTTTAATTCGTGTAGATACTCGAAAATACTCGTAGGTATAAGTAATATAAGTACTTATTTATTTACCTGTTCTTCAAACTTCGCATGATCGACATTAACGGCAAGTCGAATGTCGAATACCACAGTCAGCTTTTCGGGAACAACGTTAGATTGTACACCACCCTGAGCATAGAAAGTGTAACAGTTAAAACATAAATTTACTATACACAAATAAAAATAAATTATAATGAGTCATGCGTGTGATATTATTTATCACTTAAGACAAACATTGCAAGAAAATCAAACCTTCAGTATTTTAAGCTACAAAATCCGTATATGGCCAGTGGTAAAGTTTTGTACCATACTATTTCCATCTCTTATGAAAGTGGAAACCAAGTCCAACAAAAGAACAAAGCCTAGTATGTTGATGAAATTGACCATGAAATCATGTATAACAGTACATATTGGTAATCTTTACTTATTCGGCATTGTAACAAATGTAGGTAAATGTTTACTTTCTTTTAACTTACCAATCGTTGTGAATTCAAATAAGCTTGTTTGCATGGAACAAATTAATATTGCATAAATTATGTGGCTAATGACTGCCAGTCAAGTTAAATACAGTATAGATTACATTTTATTACAAGCATATATTTTATCTAATAGTAATACTTTTATTGGCCTAGTCTATTCTTGTACCTACTGTGTGATAATTGATAAGCGTAAAAGTAAATATACTGCATCAAACACAAGTAATATTTTTGTTTGTAAGTACGATGTTTATACTAGTATAATTACTTTAAAAAAGTTCGAATAGTTGTTTCGTTTACAGATCGTATAAGCTTTTCAGTGTAAAATACTAAAACATATTATTATTTTCACTATTTCTGTCTCAGATCATTTGCTCTTGAAAATTATTCTTAAAAAACCAATCTGGTTTAAACAACATTCACGCTTTTGGTATTCTTACTTACTTGTAATTGAGTCATATTTATAGTCGTCACATCACCAATAGTCAATTTTGGATCACTCTCCAATATGCGTTTTTGTTCTTCCCTCATATCCATGAACTTGTCAATAATGTATCTTAGCTGTAACACAAACATTACCACAATAGTTATTATTTGTCAACATATTGTAAGAACGTTATACACCTATCTTCTAAGCAAGAACCCAGCTTGGTTTTTCGCATTTAAAGATCGAGACACCGAATTGCTGTCTCTCTCTCTCTCTCTAACATGTATTTATTGATTGATTCTGAGTGTTAAAAAAAAAGTAAAAATAATTTATTTTTGTAAGTCTTAGGTAATCTTAATTGAAGAAAGTGTTTGCGTACCTTTTCACCAGCTGTATTTGGGAGCAGCAAAGATCCGTGGCCTGGCTGACCGCTACAGTGAATGTGTATATCTACAAAAAAATAATTTCAACCAATAGTACCTAGTTATTGACTATAACTGGTATGGTACCGAGCTTGTTGATGTTATTTCATTTAAGATGACTATTTACTTACGCCAAATGCTCCTTTCGCCATTGAAAAGTATGAACTCCTCGCCCGGATTAGCCATACCCTCGTCCATAGCAAATCCGATATTCAAATCCTTAAAATCTTGTGTATGAACAAACTTCTTCATTCCGTCTACGCCGCCTATCTCCTCATCTGAAAGAAGATAAAATAAAATGCCTTTTATAAAATGGACTTCCAAAACTCCTTTTTGATGTTTATTTTATACCCAGTTAATTGTGCATAAAAATCATCTGTCTTTTTAATTCAAATTACGTATTAGTGTTAAAGTTAGTGAGGTTCCTTATATTCAATGAAAATAATGAATATATCTTCTATGTAGTCAATTATAGGTAGTTATTCTATACAACAGTAGTAAACAAATGAAGTAACTGTATATGTAGGAACCGTTAAGATTACAATGGAAAAATACTAATGCCACCGTAAGTAACCTACTTTGTTTTATCTCTTACCAGGAACAAAAGAAACGTGTAATGTTCGTTTTAACTGAACTCCAGCTGCCTTTAGCTTTCTTATTGCTTCAAGATATTGGATGCCCACGCATTTCATGTCCTGAGAACCACGTGCAAAAATCTTGCCAGTCTCGTCAATATGGCCACTGAATGGAGGATATGTCCAGCTGTTCTATAAACAGACAAACGTTTTAAATACATATCATATCTATATTAAGTATATAAGTATATTGAAACTAGCATCGTTGCTAGGGTGCATCGTCGTCGTAGACCAGTGGCGAAGTTTGATTTTTGTGCTTTACTCTTTAAAAAAATTTGAGTTGTTTTAACTGACTTTTTCAATAACTATATGTGATACGATACATATAATTCCTATTTATGACGACTTTTGCTTTGTAAAAATAAATAATTTATACATAGAATTATGTTACATATTCCCAAGTACATACTTCAAAAACTGGCACAACGTCCATGTGGGAATTCAGTAAAATTGTGGGTTCCGAAGGTTCCTGTCCCACCCATGTTAGCACAACTATAGGTTTTAGCTTAACCACTTCATACACCTTGAATTCCATATCAAGTTCAATCGCTTGCCTTTTAAGAAAATTGACGCAATCATCTGAAACAATAGATAGAATACGTGATGTCTGATATCTCCAGTAATCTAGTTTAATACGCATTTCAGAGTCTCAACTTTTTATCGGTTGGTTTAACTTTACGCTAATATTGTAGCGGCTCGCATAATAATATGTCGCTGAGATTAATTGTATTAAATGTACATGCGGTTTGAGTGTAGATTTTAAATAAATTATAACTTTTTTGTTAACCTACAGAATGGCCTAATTATTTTAGACAAGTAAACGTATACATCTATTTAGGGAACCTAGGTATCTATTCTCGACATATTTGACATGTACCTACAATAATAACATGAAACTTTATTAAAATATGATACCCATAAACATGAACGTGAAGATAAGTAGTTGCAATCTATTTCAAACATCACATTCAAATCTCCGTACTGACCTTTGTCATATCTCATATCATAGATTGCAAAACGTATGCAACAACCACATTATTCAATTCACTCAATTGAGCACGTAACTAATGGGAGATTCAATTTATCAAAAGGACAGCTAGAGAACATATCATTCAATGTGTCAGTCATTTCAGCGAATGTGCCATATCCTTATTAGCTCCTGTGATTCTACAACCTTCTGTAAGCGGTAGATGCTTATTACTTGAGGAAATTCTATTTGAATGTGGTAGAATTCTTCATCGTTTGATTTCCGTGACACCGCTGTCACCCCTGTTTTTGATTAATAATAACAATAATGTTAGGCGCTGTTGTGTTTTGGTTTGAACTTGGATTAAATTGGAACGCCTCAAATAAGTCCAGGATAGTAACGTATTTTTGACCAATCTCAGATAGCCATGGACAGCCGCGGCCACTTACTAATTTATTATTACTTACTAATTTTTTCTTAATTTTTTTACTAAGTAAAGAACAGCAATTCAGCAAGCATTTTACTCAAAAACGTCAAAAGTATAATTTAACATTTTGTACCGATATAAATATATTGGTTTACGAGTTAGGTATGAAATCTAAGAATATATGATATAATTTTACAACAGCGAAGAATATTTAAAAAACGTAGATGTAAGAAACCAAGTGTTATCTTTATAAACACTTACCTAACAGTGATAAGATAATGCAAAGAAATGAATACCGTTATTTGAAAATCAATAATATTTTGCTATTTGTACATGATTTAAATTATTTTAAATAGTCAAGTAGTGGAAAATGTACTTATTCATTGCCAAAACACCACGCCTATTTCCGCGCCTTTGTGTCCCGATTTGAATGACACAATGATGGATACATTAGCCTTCTACATTATGAATGTTTTTTTCATATTTTGGTCATTTTTGATGACAAAATTACTATGGTACTATAATTATAGTATGTAACAAAAGAATTTTATTGGTATGTTCTGTAAATATATTATGCAAAATTTTCGTTAGGTACTTAAATAAAAACATAAATTATCAAACAACCTTTTGACATCATTGCAAACAACTAATAAACCTTTTAATAAACATATGATCAAATCGGATTTTTTAGAAATAAGAGCCGGTAATAATTGCAGTCTGCACCATAATATATCTTACTTTCGTGATAAATCGACGTAATAGGTAGTTATCTATTTTAAGCATGGTTTGAGAGTTCAGGCAGTCTCAGAATACAACGTGAACCACTTTCTCTTTTATCGTAATATGCCCTTATGTGAAACAACATGTTTAATATGTTTATTTCGATATGCTTACTATGCCCAGTTAAACACATAATAAAAATGAGCTGTGTTAAAAAGGTCGGCACATAATTTGGATATGGAAAGTATCTCTATTTATTAAATTGTTTTAAAATAGGAATTTGCGTGTAGGTATTATTAAATTATTATTATTAATAAATATTAAATAAATTGCATATATGTAAAAAAAGAAAAACAAGAAAAAATCTCCCAAAACTTCGTTTGTCAAAATTGGAAAAAACCTGTGGGGAAAGTATTTTCTATAGGTACCTATAGGTGAGTACTTAGTATGTATATAAACCAATACTTACCATAATTGATATTTGGTTGCACGCTTGGAATTTTGAGGTATTCAATGAAGTTGGCAACTGCCTCGTTCTTTTTGTAATCATCAGCCATTATTCACGTGTGTAGCAAACTGCAAATGAATTGACACTGTTTGCTTTACTGAGTTCGCGGCTTCGGCACCTCATACACGACTGTGTACTAAAATGTGTCTATAGCAGAATGATGCGATAGTACAAGATAAACAACGATTATTACAATATGTAACTAGTTTCTTATTTCTTTTACTAACATATAATTCTTATCAACGTAGATAGGTACCTGAGTAACTCCAAATATGCCTATTCTTTTTTTTTCTTGCAAACATGTATCAAATAGTTTATAATTATAATGTATCAATAAATTACGCCTTTTACAACGATTTGACCTTTCGCGAAAAACTCGATTTAACAATAGTTCCAGGTCTCTGTCATTATAATTTCTATCGTTTCATTCCCACCGGAGGATGTATTTACCCTTTGATTAAAGATTGATACAATCGAAGTATTTATTATATATCCTATAATTCCTAAAAATGGAATGGTAAATAAGTATTCTTTACCATTTATACTAGCTATTAGAAAGTATTATATTAATATTGAGAGGTATTATTTTAATTTATTTAGTTCGACAGTATAAATATGTTATTACAATATGATTACAATGAAAGAATTCGATTAGTGATATTTTATGCTTGAAATACCGTGCTAACGTGAATAGTTGTACATATATGACTTAAATTGAAATTGGAAGTAACCCTTTGATCCTATCCTATAAATAGAAATGAATAAATAACGCTTCACACTCATAGATTACACTCCACATTAGGATTCCCTGTGTCGTGAGTGCCATGGACAACACACTCAGACCAAGAACAGCAATATAAACTCATCATTCAAAATTCCGCCTCGCTGAGATTCGAACCCAGGACTCTCGGGTTAGCGCTCCAGCGTGTTAACCATTGCGCCATGCGGGTCGTCAAACTTATTTAACTTATTTCGTTTAATGCCCACCTTTAAAATAAATTCGATACAGATAAGCAATACCGTGTCAACCCACACTATACCCACACAGACTTCAATTATAGCAAATGGCGTCTAAAGATTTCAAACTAAATCCTAATTATTTTATTAAAAAAACAGTGTTCTACCTGTTTGAAATTAGACTGACTTAAAAAAAGGAAAATATGGTAAAGTAGAATAAAAAATTAGATAATTGGGTTTCGCAAAATGTATACTGTTATAATTATTATACGCAGACGTATAAATCTCTAAATTTCACTTTTTTATATTATGGAAGTAGCAAACGCGCACGCAGCCCACCTGATGGTACGTGGCCACTGCCGTCTATGGGCATCTATAATCAACCTCAGATAAGTAAAGTCCTACCCTCCAAGGTCCTACCTGAGATCGACCACAGATGCCTTGCAACCTCTGAGGCCTGAGTTGGAACGCTTCGGACAAGTAAAACTCTCTGACTACACCTTTCATACCAGAACACAGCAGCGCTAAACACTGTTGTTATGAGATAGGAATATGTGTGACGGTGGTGCCGCCGGAGTCGAACCACAAAGGGTTCTACCACCTTTTGAACCACTTTTTGGGGGTTAACACATTATTGCTTATCTACAAAACCAACATAAATAAATAAAATGAATTACCTATAAAAGGTACTGTACCAATAATCTATCACTTAAATAAGTCGGGTAAAAATGTATTTCTATTTCAAAATAAAGTTCCAAGTCTCGCATAACCAAAATGCAGAATTATAGTGCATTAGACACTCTTTCGTTAAATCGTTTCAAAAACCCCCTCAACCCTTAAAACTTTCCAGTTAATCCTAAAGGGGGTTATTTCCCATTGTTATAACCACTATTGGATTGCTACACCTTTATTCCAGGAATTATAGGTATCAAACATATATTTAACAGTAATTTTAATAATACCTTGTAAGCTTAATTGAATAACAATAAATAATGCTTTCGTTATTCTATGTACAAATTAATAGTTACCTATGACCCTATGAGTCCCATAACCTATGTGTATCGTGTACAATGTGTACAATACAATAAGACTTTGATTTGAGTACATAGGCAAGCTTTCAATGTTGTCATTGGAAAATAAGCTAATAGAAAATAAGGTGGTGATGATGGTTTCAACATTTCATCATCGTCATTTTCCATGATATGGTGGAACCATTTCATCATCGTTCTCTTCCGCATAGATATTCACTAGGGTATATGAAATGAAAAATATAAATTAAGATTGGCTCTAGAGGACTTGAATCCATGGCCGTAAAACATATTAAAGAAAAAATAGAATCTACTTAGATAGCCTCTTGGAGGAATGACAAATTGACAATATTGACATTGACAAGCTGATAAATGAGAATACAAATTTTCTTTGGTTATAAGTCCGTATGATCATAAATATATATATTTTAATTAAACATAATTCAAATCAACTGGCCAGTGGCCTAGTAGCAGAATTCAAGAATAAGTAAAATGACGTCGTTATTAGTAAACGCGTTTAAAAGACTTCATCTGTCGATAACCCCACAAATAAGAGTATTATCTACAGCGAATTCGATCGCTATTTCTAATACCGACACAAGTAATACTTTAAGCGTAACGAAAAAAGATTGGAAGTTCCCGCCCGTGTACACGAAGCCGCGAGAAGTATGGATTGAAAATCTCGATTCTATTGAGGAGGAAAAGTTGGGTTTGTTCGAATTGCATCCTTCAGTATACGCAGCGACACCGCGGATAGATATAATTCACCGCAACGTTATTTGGCAAAGAAAGTACCGATGGGTATCATGGGCTAACACCAAAACACGCGCTGAAGTTCGCGGTGGGGGCAGGAAACCGTGGCCACAGAAAGGGTTAGGTCGCGCGAGACACGGCTCTATCCGGTCGCCCCTATGGCGCGGTGGAGGCATCGCGCACGGCCCTCGCTCCGGTAAAACTCATTTCTTCATGCTTCCTTTCCACGTGAGGATACAAGGCCTAACATCAACATTATCAGCGAAACTGGCTCAAGACGATCTTCATGTTGTCAAAGATTTAGAAATTCCGTCAGAAGAACCACAATACCTTGCCGACCTGATTGAGAACAGAAACTGGGGACCCTCTGTACTCATTGTAGATGAGTAAGTTAACATTTTTTTATTCTGATATAAATCATATCATTTGATATTATATGCTTCGGTAGAGCAATCAATCAATCATATAAATAATAATGAGGCTTTATACACTCATAGTCCTACAGTAGGATTTTCCTGCCGTGGTGGACACACCAACGTTTACACAACACCCCAAACAGAAATCTAAATGCCTCATTTGATATGTCTGGCTGGTAATCGAACCTGGGACCTATTCCGTGTCAGAACGTTTGGTGACCGCTCTGCTATGTGGGTCATCAGATTCTCTACTTAGCATAGATAAATGCTCTTAACAGGTTTTCTGATGTAATTTAAATCCAAATTGGATTTGGATTAGGCTGCAACTTTGACTTTGTCTGGTGCATTGAAATTTTTCAAGATTTTGATAATTTTATTTATCAAGCATCCATTTATTATCCCCTCAAAGGTCCAAACAACCTGATGAAGGCCACTCTTAGTACTAAATTATGTCAGGCAATCCTCTATGGGTTCTCTATACAGATAAATAAAATTAAAGTGTCTGTTTGTGATTCCAAAATATAAATTTTTAATCAATAAATTTTACTTTGTAAATGCGAGTGAAACCGCAGGATTCAGCTAAATATATACATATCATTCACATTATTTCTTGTTACAGTT
>DWPV01007557.1:0-10623 GCA_018251915.1 Urbanus proteus proteus
TCTTAACTGTGTATAAACAAACATAAGTTATACTTTTTGTCAATTTATTTTGATGGCACCACCAACATTCATTTCTGCGTTTTAACAGCAGTGTTACAAGCTGTTGTGTTCTGATTTTTAGAATATAATACACTTGTAAAGTTGTTAAAGGCAGCATATTTATCATTTACAATCTGATGGACTCCATGTTCATACTTCATCTTTTACCTGTAAAAAGCATCAAAATCTAGTAGAGTAAAATCCAGATTATCTGAACCAATGTCAAAGATCGAGAATAAGTTATTTTGAACCAAAATAAAATTGTAAAATTGATCAGCACATATTTTTTATATTGTTTTGTCTACATAATGTAATTTTTTGTGTTTTCTGATTATACGGACTATCACTGGTTTTAATTGATGTGGATAATCAGGATTGTAGTGCATTTTTAATATCAAGTTACACACACACTTACATAAAGTTTACAGTTGTAAAATTATAGTTGATGCAGTTTTTTAAATGCAATTTTCTGTTGCGTACCATAATTTAAAGCTACTATTGTCATAATTAACAGTACTATTAATAGAATTGAAATATCTTTTTTCAGAAATTTACCAAAAAACCAAGTTACAACTTATCTTCGATATGTGACCCTGATACTTCAGATGAGGAAATTAATATTAGCAAATCTAAACAACAAAAGTCAAAACCAAGATCTACTAAGTTAACTTCACCTAAACCAATCAGAGTAAGTAAAATATTCTATTAACGCATCAATCTATGTGACTTCCTGCAACTTTTCATTTAACTCAACTATCAATTTATTGAGATTCAATGTGTTTAAATTCATGATGATAATACAATGTTATCAAAACGTAGTACTGTGTTACATGGCTTGCAAAACATATTATATTGGTTATAATTTAATATTTTTTCATTTATTTTGGACTTTTACAGATGTCTGCTAAACAAGCAATGGACAATATGCAAAAAATAAAAAGCGAATCCAACCGAATGTTAAGAGAAAGAGAGGTGTCTCTACCATATCATAGACCAAAGGCATTAAGTCTTAAAGATATTATGAGCAGACGAAGACCAGCATTGACATCTGATGGGAAATCTTTGCCAATTAAGATGAATAGTGAACAGTTGCAACAATATGCGTAAGTAGTTTTAATATTGTGGTCCTATTGAACTACCTAACTGTGGCAGTAGGAGGCAACTATTTTTCGAGCAAATGTATGTTAAATCTTTTGACACATTTTACAGCTAGCTTAATAAATTTAATTATATAAGGTTTTGTAAGATTCGTCCTTACAGTACAAAGGACTCTGGATACTTCATACGAGACTTGTTCACTTATTTGGTTATGTCGA
The DNA here is from genome assembly GCA_018251915.1 of Urbanus proteus proteus. NCBI lineage: Eukaryota > Metazoa > Arthropoda > Insecta > Lepidoptera > Hesperiidae > Urbanus > Urbanus proteus. The sequence continues at coordinate 1,356 of DWPV01007557.1, forward strand.
TTTTTAAGAGATTGTTTTTAATGTATATCTTTTTCATACAGGTTATCATTGGAACAGAGGCAAAAAGAAATGATGGAACTGTGTAAGAGCGATACTGAGGAAGAGGAAGAAAATTGTCCTGAAGAAAATTCTACAAGTGATGCGCAGAAAATAGAAAATGTTGAAGAAAATGGTGAAGTGAATGGGAAAGAAATAGATAGTGAAACAAATACCAACAAAGAAGAATCTAATAGTCTTTTAGACATAAGTGACAAGTTATATGATGATCTAAACATGGAACAAAGTGTGAGTAAAAGTAAAACTAATGATGAAGAATTAGATGAAAAAGTAATTGAAGAGTCATCAGTTAATAATGAATTGGAGCCTGAAAATTCTTCTGAATCACCTGAAAAACCCAAAAATGATGCGATATACAACTATACAACTATGGTAAATAAAAATACTGAAGAAAGTGAGATTGTCACTTTATGTTATGATTCAGAAAGAACTGATGTTTTGGATGTTCAAGACAAGAAACAAGAAGATGTAATTGATAAAACTGATGAGGTTATCTCAGAGAAGAAGAAAAAAGATGATTCAATTGATGAATTTTCTGATAGCGAGTTTACTGTAGATGAACTCGAGAAAATTATTGAAAATGCTGAAATTATGACTGGTAAGTGTTTTTTATTTAACTTTATCTTCCTACTGCTGAGCATGGGAAGACGTATATTGTATACCTCCATTGCTGTTTATTTTGCGCAAGGACTATTGTCCTGTTCCTATAGTACCGGGACTGAGTAGGGCTATGTAAGACCTGCCTGTTGTAAGAAGCGACTAAAAGGGGGCTTCCGGAGTTGCGACCGGCTAAAGTGGGAGCTCGAACCGTCCGTCCAGCGACCTCGGAAAGGACGGCGGTATGTGTGGTCGCATACCATCGTAAAAATACGCAAGTGTCGGTTGAACAAATGTTCACCAGGGCAGAGCTCGAAGGGGTATCGCACTTGGAGGACTTTAGTGATGGTGCTAAGTTCCCTGAGTCCTCCATATAGCGCTGAGGATGGCTACCGGGGGGTTTTGTGGTATTCTGTCTACAAGCTAGAAAGGTAAGGTTAACTGTAATAAAAATTAAATCATAATAGCAAAATTTATTTTCTTTACAGAAAAATCAAGTAAATCTCCCTCAAACTTAGAAGCGACATTGGAATTAAAACCGAAGTTAACAGGAGCTCCAGGAACATTCATAGACTTTGATGATGATGATGACTGTTCAAATACACAAAAGAAGCTCACAGGTGTAGAGTTATTAAAGGAGAGATATACATACTTTGCAAAATTACAGTCAAAGGAAGACATGGAAAAAGATAGAGAGAAAAAGTATGTATTGTTCCTATTTTATTATTTATCACACATTACACAATTTTATGTAAGTTTATAAACCTCGCAAGGAAGATTTGAACCACTACCCGAAGATTTAGCATATACGCTTGAATGATAATGTATAATTTGTGTAGTTATCTTTTGTAAATCTTATATAGAAGACATTGTTAGATTGTGGACCAATTATTTTTATGCACCCTCATTATATGTATAATTAAATCAAATAAACAAAAAGACTTCTTTAATAAGCTTGTTGTATTAAACTTTTAGTAAAATTATTGTAAATTTTAATATCCAGTATTGTCATATTTTTCAGATTCAAGCCAGGTACTCAGCATTTAAAATTAAGGCAGGCATTAGAGGAGCAAATAGCCGAGCAGCGGTCTTTGGAATGGGAAAAACGGTTAGAAGCAGAAAATCAGTTGAAAGCTGAAACAAATACTATAGAAAATGAAGGATTTGATGGTGAAGATATTGAAAAGATTGAAGCGAAGTTAGAAGAGATTGATAATCCTGATGAAGAAGAATCTAGTAGTGAAGAAGAGTTGGAAGAAAATGATTGTGATTTAAGAGAAAAGGCGCGTAAACGTAATCCTATGCTAGATGATGAAGCTGAAGTATCTGATGATGAAGATCCAAATACCGAGGCTTTAGCTGGTAACGAAGATGATGAGGAGGATAATGAGTGTGAAGAAAATGATGAAGCTGATAATGATGATTCTGACGATGATGATGATTCATCAGATTCAGATCAAGATGAAGAAGAACTTAAACCTAAAAAGGGAAGAATATTAAAAGCGTTTGAGGATTCAGACGATGAAGACTTGCAAACTGATCCTGTATCACTACTGGATAACCAAGATGTTCGGGAATCACAAGGTATATATTATTGTGATTGTTATATCTTATAGCTTCTATTGATAGTGCCTATAGTGTGCCTATAGATTTTGTATAAAATTTAAGTATGAAATGGCATAGTACACGTGAAGTTAAGTGATCACTGCCACTCATAGACATCTGTACCTAACTCCATATAGAACAAAGCTTCTATCCAAAAGCCAATCAAAGATAAGTTGCCACTCGTTAGGACTAAAATGTTCTTCACATAAGTCTTCCGACACCCACAACTTTTCTCCGAAACACAAGAACTCCTTCACGCTAAATATTGGTTTTGTGTTGGTACCTTCCCGTTCGAGTCATACTAGTTCTGTACCTGTAAATATACATAACTAGTATTTAACCGCAGCTTCGCTCGCGCTCATGTACATTCACACAAAGAGTTCGTAGGTATAAAAGTAGTTACATTGCAGGTATAAAAGTTACTTTTCTGTCCCTCGGGAGTTGTATCACTTTTCGGGATGAAAGGTACTCTATGTCCTTTTCCAGACCCCTGGCAATGTGTGTGCAAAATTTCATAAAGATTGGTTTAGTCGTTAACGCGTGAAGGCGTTACAAACAAATAAACGGTATTTATAATAATACATAATATTATTTCAGATGATGAAATACAGTTGGGCCAACTCCAGAAATCGTATTCTGAAGATCTATTTTCCAGTCAAGCATGTAGCGAAAAATCAAATACCACGGATAAACCAAAAGATGCAGATACAAGCCTAGAAAATGATTTGGGATACCAGACATTTTCGATTCTTAAATCTGGTACTGAAAATATAGACTCAGAAAAGGATGTTAGTTTGGAAAAGTTGGATGTTATTTGCAGTACCCAGCCATGTAGTGGTGTAAGTATGTGACATTATTATAATCGAATGTAAATGAATAATGAAAAGCAGGGATTTGCTAAATAAATTATTTTGTTATAGTATTATAGTACTTATTATATCCGTACCAGGTTAATTTAAACAATTTAAACACAATTTAAACTGAGTTTTATCTGTATATCGCTGTTTTATGTTTTTAAATACTTTTTGATTGCAATATGTTGGTTGGATTTTTGAATGACATAAGCGTGTATTTTAATAAATTTACTGTATTTGAACAGACCTAATGTAGAATAAAAAAAAATATGCAAGTCGACTTATCATTGTATTCACTTTTGGTACTGATATAATATGTGTACATGCACACAACCATATATGCATACATAAAACTGATCCATAAATAAGTGGCCACTGCTATCTCTCGGTATCGGAGAACTGTAGGTCCCTGAGGTTGGCACAGTTGTGGAGTTAAACCACTAAGCTTATTGTTAAAACCACCTTTGATAAGGTTATAATGCATAAGCATATATTGTGACTCAAATGAATGACATTATTTTACAGGATAATTTCGATGCTATCGCGGGAATGTGTACAGGTGCCTTTATGGAAAATCTGGTGATACCTCAAGAGTCATCAACACAGCTTACTCAGTCTCAGGAAATAGGCGATGACGTAGCTGCATTATGCACTGGAAAGTTCTATGACAATCCGTTAATTTCACAAACTGAAGTGGAAAATGAAGGAAATATCACTGAGAATGATATTGCTGATGAATCTTTTATATCTTTAGAAAAAGAGACTGAAAATATTACCGAGGCACCAAAAGATAGTACCTCACCTAATGTAAATTCTAATGAAGGAGAAAATAAACTACTCAAATCAATTCTTGATGAATTGGGAGATCCGGAATTTGATTCACCAAAACCTAATAAGTATTTCTTTAGTGGGAATAACAAGGAAGAGACTGAGAAAAGTATTGAGAACACTCAATTGAAGAAAAAGTTTGTGATTCAATCTGATGATGAAACTAATGACGGTGCTGAAGTTGCGAAAAAGAAAAAGAAACGCAAGAAGCGTAAACTGGAAGACAGAGCCCTGCAAATTTCAGGTAATTAAGTCTGTTATAGGGTTTGTTGGCTTGTAAGGTTCTGTTACGATTGTTAACAAAAATAAACCTACTGAAATTGTTATCATATCGGTTTTATAAAGTGGGTTTGATCCAGTGGCAAATTTTGACATTTGCCGCCTGAAGGCTATTGAAATTTATATGTTCATACCAACCTCTGCAAATCAATACTATTGTTTCGGTCCGCATAGACTACCGTGAAATTATAAAATCACAAAGGACAACCACCCCTGAGTTAGCGAAAATAGGTCGTGAAGTCAAAATAGATCCGAAATTTGGCAAAAGCATCCAAAAGAAATTTACTGTTCTAGGCTCCAGCCTACTGAGCCTATTGGTAAATCCGCTACTGGTTTGATTCCAATCTTAGTTAAAGGCTTGAGCATAGATAAGTAATTAATATACATACTGTGGTAATATAGTTTATGGTATATAAATATTTTCAGATGATGAAGAAGAATATTCAGAACAAGAGGATGAGGTATATGAATCTGACATAGAAGAAGATAATGACAGACTGGTAGAATACGACTCGGAAGAAAATGAGGTAAGATACCAAAAAGAAAGTATTAACTTGCAATTTTTTATATTTTGTAGCAACCGTCAAGCTTTGAACCAGCACTTTACCCTAATATTGTGGATTTTCTGTCTTGAGGTTAATATGGTTCACTCTCATTATTATGTTTGGTTATTAATAAAGGAACAATCAGTTAATCGGTTAATTTATCTATTATCGGTTAAATAAAACTTATATTAACTTGAAGTAAACCTATCACAAATAAATTAGGAAACAACTACTAAAAAGAAACTTCCAACCTTCCAGGTAGAAATACAAACAAAAGTACCCAAAAAGAAGCGCATAGGCAGAGACTTCTTCGAACAAGAGGCTGAGCTTACTTCGGAGGACGAGTGGATAGGTTCCGGGGATGAGGACGAGGCGGGCCTGGACCGCATGGAGCGGGAGGCGGGTGATGATGACACCTTCCACCAGGGGAAGCTGCAGAGGGAGTTGGGGGAAATACATATGTGAGTATCCTAATTATTATAAATGGGAATATCCGTTTATTTGTTTTTTTGTAACGCCTTCACGCCTTAACTGATCAATCGTTATGAAATTTTGCACACACATAGTAAGGGGTCCAGAAAAGGACATAGAGTACCTTTCATCCCGCAAAATGAACTACTCCCGAGCTAGAAAAGTAACTTTTATACCTACAACCTATTTATTTTGATACCTATGGCCTCTCTGTACGAATGTACACATTAGTGCAAGCGAAGCTGTGGGTAAAAACTAGTTTAGTATAAATTACAAAAACAGTTCCTGTTAGTTGTAAAACACCTTCGTAGTCCTTTAAAAGTTTTAGAACAAATAAATATATGTATAGGTCTTCTTCATTTAACATTTTTGCCAGTAATGATAACCTTATAAAAATTTGTTAGGTACCTTAGAAGAAGCCGGCCAGCGCTAAACTGACAGAGTGGAAAGCGACTTTGTTTAATACTATGTAAAGATGAATACTTTGAATTTTTTCAGGCGTGAAGTGTTAGATCAAGATAAGCGAGAGGTGAGATTGCTTCAAGAGCTGTTATTCGAAGATGGTGATCTGGGTGATGGACACCGACAGCGAAAATTTAGATGGAAAAATGCTGGTTAGTTATATTTTGTACCCAAAATGTTTCTTAATTAATTAATATTATCATTATTAATTAATTTAGTTCAAGAAGTGGGGAAATCGTTACGCATCACTTGTACTATGGTTAAGATCTAGTATTCTAAATAATAATAATATGCCTATCAGCTGTTCAAGATTATTATTCACATCTATGTGCCAAACTTCACTTTAGATGTGTATCATTTACTGCTCTGAAGAGTCACCTAATAAAATTTGCCATTACATCGACGAATGTTTCTTACCTCATTACATCTGACCCGTTAAGCGAATGAGGATAAAATTTGGGACAATATAATTTTTTTTCTGGAATAGTTAAGAAACTTTTCATCCCCAAAAAATGTTTTGTTCCCGTCTGTTAAAATAAATGGTGGGGCAACCGCGGGCATAACTAAATATAAAGAAATAAATAAGAATATATGAGGCATATATAAATATAAAGAAGTTTTTAAATAAAAAATAGCCATAGCCATAGTCTTAGTATATTAAAACATTAATTTCAGATGGTGAAGAGGAATTGGGGACGAATGCTGATGAATATGCTGACACACAAGAAGATGAGTTTGAATCAGAAGAACAATGGAGAAAGCAGAGACACGAAAGAGAGATGTTTTTGAGGAAATTGGTAATATATTGTTCTTAAATACAAGTAGCTTTTGCACTATGTCTTTAACCGACTTCAAAACGGAGGAGGTTCTCAATTCGGCTGTATTATTTTTTTGTGTCATTTCTGATTATAAATTCAATATATATATTTAATAGACTGTTTTAGGTTTAAAGAATCTTTATTCTCAAAAAAGATTTACGATTTATTTGAGAAATAAAAAAATAATACATTCCCCGACTCAAACAAGAGAGCCAACCCATTTGTTTATTTAATAGTTGGTATTTGGACGTAATATATTCAGAAAGTTTTGTTTTGAATATGTTGAATGAGTGTACATTTATAATTGTTGGCAATTTATTGTAAAGTAGTGCTCCCGCGACGTTGGCTGTTTTCTATCCGTAATTTGTTCTTACTTTGGCACTGTTCTTACTCGCACAACGGTGTTGACTGTACTTGAGGTTTTGTTTAATAAATTTTATATTTGAGTGTATAGTTTTAACTAGGCAGCGTCTGACAAAACAAAAATATATAGTTGTATATAAGTATATCTTTTAATAAAAGTGTAAGTAAAGGCACAACTAGTTATAAAATAAATCTTACAAATCAATTTATTTTAAGTAATTTTAACATAATTAAATATTAAATTTGCAGCAAGAGAAAGATGAAGAAGAGGGCAATGTCAGTATTAACAGGAGTGCTATTATTAAAGCGAATCTTAATTCAAAACCCACATCAAGTGTTCCAGAGAAAGCGAGTAATGTGGAAAAACCAAAACCAATTGAGACTGAAAAGAAAACATTAAACGACATCCCTAGTCCAAAGAAACCATTTACAATATTCCAGGTTTGTATGCTTAATACACTTTAAGAAAATGATGAAATGATTTGTACCATTTGATCAAGAGAAGTTTCTTGGTTTTTTTAACACATACGTCTGATGGAAAAAATCTTCCGTCATCTAAAAGGAGAAATTTAAGTTACCGGTCACCAAAATAAGTCGAAAGTCAGCGAATAAAAGTTCCTTTTATTTTTATGAAAATTAAAGAAAAATATTTTATGCGGCTTCATTCCTATTAATGCTTCAGGTATGTTGCAAATGCTATTCATTCATAGTAAGAACCCGTAGGCATAAGTGCTTAAGTGCGAGTGCGTAAGTTGTTGGTATAGAAGTTGTTTTTATATCCCTCAGGAGTAGTACCTTTTACGGGATGAAAAGTACTCTATGTCCTTTTTTGAACCCTTGGCAATATGTGTGAAAAATTTCATAACGATTGGTTAACTAGTTAAAGCGTGAAGGTGTTACAAACAAACAAATAAACATACATTTATAATAATTAGGATGTAGTTTTAATTTGGTATAATTTACAGAAAATATTTCTATTCATTTAAAGCTGCCACTGGTTTGATCTTCTTTTATCGTTTTAACATCAATCGTAATCATTATTCTGGCTTGTTTTTTTCAGTCAAACTACCACAACTCTCTTTTAACCCGTGGTCGTGGTGCGTTGGCCCGGCTGGCGGCCCTCGCGACTCCCTTAGCTGGCGACGGTGAAGACGGTCCAAAAGTTAACGCCTCATCTAACAGAGGGAACTTCGTTTTCGCAACACTAACGCCGGATGAGGCTGAACCTAAGGTATTACTTTGGTCGTGTTATATTTATACAGACATACTCTTACATATCATAGTGTCATTATATTTTTTCCATTTTTTTTATTGATGATTCTGATGCTTTGATTTGGTACCAAAAAAAAAGAAAATGGAAAAAACAATAAAGTTTTTGGCTTTAAAAAATAATAAATTAAATTGAATAATTACAGGTAACAAAACGGAAAGCTGAAGCCAATCCTGATACCCCAAGACTGCTGAAGAAAATGAAAAAACAAGAAATAAATACATTTTCAAAAAGTATATTAGACCATTTATAGTTTATAATTAAATAATTAAAAATTAATAATAGTGATAGCTGATAAAAAATAATGTTACATGATGACAAAAAAAAACGGAATCCTAAGGACCTTTTTCCTGTCACGCGGGTTTGCGCCCGCATTCGGATCCGGTCCGCATGGTGACCACTCGCATGCTATTTAATAGACAAACATGGTTCCACTAGTAGGTCTGACAGGTCTATAAGGAATAGTATCCATGGAGCGATATGTTATATGATTGTTAATAAACTATGTGCGTGCTAGATAAGCGGGCTAGTTCGCAACGTGGACGCAAATCCGCGTGATAGAAAAAAACCTAAAAGTTAAATAGTATGGCAAAATGTGTAATGCAAATGCTTATATAGACACATATTTTTTACATTTATAACATATTTTTAAGCCGACGACACCCATTAGTAACAATATTAGTTTATGTAATAAATGAAACCGTTTGGGAAATTGTTCATTGTTTAGTGTAATTATGTAGGTATTTCGTTTGTACGTGTTATATTAAAATAAATAAATTTATTTACAAACATTTCACTTAACACCTTGTTTTATTTTAAGAAACCTGCAATCTAGAACCCTTTTTATTTTATTAAAAAACTGAACTAAGAAATATACACTCAATGGATCATATATGAGTTTTTCATTGTAATCAATTTTATTTCTTGTGTCACATAATTGCACAATAAAATCTATACTAGAAAATTGTTCCCGTTTGCAAGGTAAAACTCATAGCTCCACTCTTCGGTTTTTCCTTTCATGGATTCCATGAAAACAATTAACACCAACTCACGATCCATAATGCTCAAGTTAAGTATCAAATATATAATTCACGTTTTTAACTAAAAGCGACTTCTAGG
>DWPV01007558.1:0-10622 GCA_018251915.1 Urbanus proteus proteus
TCTGGGTTCGATTCCGGAGATTTAATATAAACGTGTATGGATTTCTCATTTGGACTTGGTTATAAGTATGTTCATCTTCGTATCCACAGCATCTATAGACATAGAATACAGGTAAGATAAATCTAAATCTCGTAGTGTATGAGACGTGATTAATTATCGATTTTATATTCAATCTATTAATTAAACGTACATAAAAGATCCTTTATTGACGGTGGACTCTAGATAACATCCGATTGCTATTTTGAAGACATAAAATGCTTTTTATATAAAGGTAAAATACACAGTGACCAATAAGCAAACGCTTAAAAAAGATATATTTTTATTATAAACCTTGTAAATAAATGAAGTTAAAAATTATACCGTTACTAACAAAACTAACTCATAAAGGAACAACGAAAGTTAAAAACTGTTAGAATATTAAACATCCGACGATAACAGTCTAGAATTTTGTATTAGAATCTGAACAAATGTAGCCACCCCCTAGAGTATAAAGTTATCCACTGAAATTATGAACTATCCTGAATTTAAATTTTCTCCATAAAATTACGATAAAGTAGATCGAATTCTAATTCAAAAGCTATTTAAAAGTTTGTCCTGAAATCAGCTGGCAAGGTTATATAATTTGACTTTATTATATTATTTTCAATAGTTGTCTAAAAACTAAAATATGTTCATAATTTTGAGATACCACATTATTTTTGTTTTGTTATGTGAAGTTAAATTCCCGTAAAACTTGATTATCTTATTGTTGCCCGTGTAATGTGTCAGGCATCATCACCTCACCTACATATTTCCACAAAATATTTTAAGAGCAGTGATAGCCTCATGGTTGAAACTTGGCTTCTCAATCGAGGGGTTCAAGGTTCAAATCCCGGGCACGCACCTCTGATTTATGTGCGTATTACAAATTAATTATCACTTGCTTTACGATGAATGAAAACATCGTGAGGAAACCTGCACATCTGAGAGTTCTTAAAAAAAAAAAGTTCTCAAAGATGTGTGAAGTCTACCAATTCGCACTTGGCCAGCGCGGTGGACTAAGGCCTAAATCTCTTTTTATGAGGGGAGACCCGTGCCCAGCAGTGAGACATTAATGGGTTGATGATGATGATGATAAGTTTATTTTCAGGTTCCCGCGTGATGAAATAAGGAAAGAAATATGGGTTAAGATTATTCAAAGTACAAGACTGGATGAATCATGGAAACCATCTCCAACCAGTGTCGTGTGTTCTGAACACTTCAGTAAAGAGGACACCTATAACACTCCAAAGGGATTTACAAGGCTTCGAGCAGAAGCGATACCTTCAAATGTAAATCTACCTAAGTATACAAATAAATAAAATTGAAGTGTCTGTTTGTAATATCAAAATAACTTTTTACTAAATGCATATGGAATTATACACTATACCTATAACAAAAATGCAGTTTTTTTTCTGCGTGTTTGTTTGAGATAATCTTTAAAACGGCTGGACTAATTTTGCCGGGATTTTCACTGGAAGATAGCTAAAGGTCTAAGGCGTAACTTAAACTTATTTGTGGAAACAAACATTAGCGTGCACTCCACGCGCATACGGCTGCCGTCGTGGGCGAGCCAGGTATCACTAATGTTTAAATATGTATGCCATTTTACTTTTTCAGCGCGGGTAAAACCGCGGGGATCAGCTAGTACATATAATAAAATATAATCTTTAATACATGTATCTATTCTCCTACCCTATTTAAAGGTCGTATTGGGTAGTTTTGCAGTAGTTGGGTAGTTTTTAGAACCCGTGCTAAAATATATAACTTTTCATGTCATCAACTTCTTTTCAGAACATGGTATGTGGACTCGGATATCCTATTCTAAAAAAGGATTCACATTCAAACTCAAATATCTTGACACCACAAGACGTAAGTATTTTCTATTGTAGCAGAAACTAAGTAATCTGTCATTCACATTTCTGTTGTGACCTGTAGCAGATTTATCACTACGTTGTTTTAATTGATTTTCATTTCAGGAATTCACAGAACCATCACCAACAACATCAAGATCCTGCAATGAAGAGATGGATACAGCTTCGAATTCTTGTGACAATTCCAAAATAGATCAACTTAAGACGGACTTACGGCGTTTAACGGAATACTCTAGAAAGTATATAAACAAAATTAGAATATTACAAAAAAGAACCAGTAGACTATCCAAGCAGAACCAGTTATTAAAAAAAGCGTTAAACAGCTTAGAGAATAATCAATTTGTTGATAACGACATTTATAACTGGATTTCCGAAAAAATAGTTACTATTAAGGATCTAAATAGTATTAACATAAAATTTACGAGGAAGATTTTTGCAGTAGATTTTACAAAAGATACCTCTGAATAAATATATTATCTCGTTATTAAATTGTTGCCAGATGTGTAATAAATTGATTTGTTATAAAGTATTTTAATTTGTTTACCTAGTAATATTTCACGCATTCGTTACATTTACCAGTTACGTAATTTATATTAAGTTTATATAAATAAGTATTTTCTTCAAAATAGGAGGAAAATACTTTATCCATAGATACCGTAGATCTTTGACTTTATCATTTTAGATGTTCTCGTATTACTTATTGTAAAACAGATTTGTTACAGGTTTAATCATATGAAACAGTAATTTTCACAATCTTTTCTTGTCCGAATTCATAATGACTATCCCGACAGCTGAATAATGGCGCCATCTGCTCCAAAATCCATTTTAAATGCTAAAAACGCCATCTATCCAGTGAATGCTGACATCGTGATGTAACATTATAATGTAATCATATTTAAATCATATTGTTGCGTGGCACTATGATTTAGTGTCTAATTGATATCAGATGGTTGCAAACAGATTATAAAGCCTTCAATAATGTTTAATGACTGCAAATCCAATGATAAGTACGATCGACAGGTTTTTTGACGACTCCCGTGGTAGAGCGGACACCATGCCACGCAGTGGTTCCTGACAGATATTTGAATTATGAACGTAGATTTTTATTTTGGGTCTGAGCATTTGTGTACTGCTGTTTATATGTCCATATTGTCCATGGCAACGACACAGGGGTAATCCTACTGTAGGACTATGAATATAGAAAGTGTCTTAAAAGTTTCCTAAAAATCGACGCAAAGGCTTTGAAGATTTCTTCCGATCTTAATGTGCCATGAGGAGCCTCAGAATCAGAATTTATATAAATAAAATAAAACGTTTTATTCCAGCAAATATTTTTATTAGATATGCTTAATTCCTACTACCTTGAATTACTTGTCGCAGTATTTGGACATACTTACCAGTAATCTTTGTTGATATCTAATACAACTACAAACACTCCAAATTCAATTATCAATCATACATAAATTATTCATGCCAGTGGCCCTGTCGCAATGATCAAAATTCGACCATAATTTGCTAAACTGCATTTAAAATAATAATTTAGATGACACGGCCAACCCTTGTCGGATGATGATAGTGGTTAATAACTGTTATCCGATGGTAACAAACGGGATTGTGCGGGATCGACAGATTAACTGATCATAGAAGACGCTTAACGGGGTGGACCAATTAAAATTCATACATATAACCAGAGCATATGACGTGATGTATTAACCCACTTATAATTTAAAATAAATTAACAATACAGCACTAAACTAATGACGTAAGACTGGTAATTTGGTCCACCCAACCCTACGTAAGCCATTCTTTTTATGTAAAAAAATGAAAAGACAATAAATAGCTGTATAGTTACAGCCTTTACTTCTTTTTTTAGGTACGTTGAACAACTCACGACTTCACGAGTTTATAAATTTCATGACACATCAGTCAGCGGAATAAACCTACCATGTAATTAGTAAACAAAAGAAAGTCTTGGATTTGTTTGAATGCAAATGGCTTGCCTTTATCACTTTAATATTGCAACATTTGAGGTAACCGAGTCGAGGTGGCCTTCTGCCTACAGTTGCTTGTATACAGGTGATCGTGATACAAGTTCTCGATCTCGATTCTCGACAGTACCGAACCGTCCGCCATTGATATCTGACAGCTGGCTCGTTTCCCGCCAAATGTAACGCGCGCTAACCGCGAAGTTTGTTTTTTTTTTCGTGATTTTGTGCTTGTGCCATGAATATGTACTGAACTAATTAGTGTTTATTTTTAATCGGTATGTACCATTATTTAAATTTACCGTGACAGTCGTTGTAGATAAGGCGGATTAAAGCGTTTGTAAATTAAAGTTAAGTTACTTAATAACATTATTATAGAAATAAACTAAATTTTCTATGGTTGTTGGTTATGAAGAAAAATAAAACCAACCATAGAAAATGTCAATAGCGATTAAGATTTCTTATATTGAACAAGAAATTAACATTGGTGAACTAATCATTGTTTTCTAATTAGGTGTAATCACTGAAGTAGACACCTTTTACTTAGTCTCCTGTATTGTAGATGAACTATTATAATAACAGACTAGACATTACGTTTCGTAATTAATTCATTTTTGAATAGAAAATATAAAAAAACAACCTTTCCTGTAATTTTGATCCATAAGGCACTTTTTCTGTATTTTTATGTACCTACACTTGTTATGAACACTTAGCAGTGTGAAACAATGAAAAAAATATTTTAAACAGTAGTTAGGTACTCGTATATTCGTAATTATCTACTGACATAAAAATGTAAATAACATGTTCCTACTTGATATCCATGACATTGAAATTCAGTTGTACCTATTAAGAATTCCGATTTAAGTGAAAGCGATATATATTTTGAAACTATTTGAAGTTTTTCTGTCATGTGGAATAACATTAACAATATATTAAGTTAAACAACACCGTATTCCATTCTTGAATTGGAAACCTACCACTTGTGATAAATTTTTAAGAACATTTACCCTGTTTTTGAGGGTACATTGAGATTGTCATAAAGGTCATTAAACCCCTTTGACGACTAGAGTGGCCACGGTTACCATAACGGTCTGACGCACAGTGGGTCTCGGGTTCGATTCCCGACATTCAAAAATCTGCCTGATATCAGAATTATGAATTTAGATTTATGTTTTGGATCTGGGTGTTTGTATATTTGCCTTTGCGTGCCTTTGGCACGCGCGACACTGGAGAAAATCCTAGTGTGGGGCTATGAGTGTAGAGTGCGTGTGTCTTCGTAGCTCACATTAGAATTTTCTTTATGTCGTTGCTGCTATGACTATGGGCACAAACAACCAGACCCAGAACAGAGATCTGATTTCTTTCTCGCCGAGGATCGAACCCGGAACGCACTGCATCTGATTGGTGACTTTACCATATGGGTCATTAACTTCGTAAGAATAAATCCATTTTTCTTTTAAGTTATTTCGCGTACGGTATGGTAATGCTCTCTACTAACTCCAGGCATCTTTTGACGAAATTCGGGAAGAGAAGCGGCGCTATGAAAGTTAAAGAAATGACTTACTTTGAAAGTCAAAGAAATGACTTTCATAGGACCGCTTCTCTTCCCGATCTCTTCATGCTAGTATGATAATACTGCTGTAATACTATACTAGCATGATAATAAATTTTTCATACAATGACTCACAACAGTAAATAAAGTGAAGAAAACTAATAAAACACGTCAATACGAAGTTTACCTTCATGTGTGAAATCTCTTAAGCCGTTGACGCTGAAATTTACGCAGGAATTAAAAGTCTTAACATGAATACTCGTATATTATGCATCATTATAATGATAAGTAATTACCAATTTGAAATGTGAGCACTTATTCCGTGTTAATAAGCGTCCAAGGTGTTTATCGTAAGTAACACTATATTTTAAACGTATCAAGTAAGTTTGGGTAACGTTATATTTGTTCCTGAAAGTGCCATCAATATCACTGCCTTGTTTAACATTAATTATACTTACATTTTTGTGTGTCACGAAATACGAATACTTCGGTATTTTCAAATCACAAATTTCACACATGTTGTTTAATTATTGTTACGGAGGATATGTACCTACCTCAAGCCGCTAGTTCCGCCTTTTATCAGAGGATAACTGTCGTTTTTTTTTATATGGTCGAAGTAGCAAACGAGCATGCAGTCCATCCGATGGTAAGTGGCTACTGCCGCCCATGGACATCTGTAATCAATCAGATAAGATTAAGGTCCTATCTGAGGTTTACTATAGTTACTGTCCCTGAGGACTGAACTAGAACGCCTCGGATAGGTATGTCTCCCTTACCACACCCTTCAGACCAGGCCACAACAGTGCTTAACACTGCTATTATGAGGCAGCATGTACCTATTTCTGCCACACCTATTTTTGCCACCGTTCTAGCACCTTTCAAATTTCGTCGGAAACATTTTGGGCGGTCCAAAAACGCTATGCACGCACCTTTACATCAATATGCATTAAACCAGTGGTGTAGTACGCTCTATGCCACGTCCAATTGTAGGGAGACACCAGTGCCCATGAGATAAATAATTAGGAAAAATCAGGCGTGAAAAATGAACACATGGCTCAGATAAATAAAATAGGAAGATTACTCACCGCCTTGTATTTCAGTGAAGCCAAAAAACCACGCTACTTTCATGTATTTATACGCACACACACAATACTAGCGAGGATTCATGTCAGCACCTTTGTATATTTACCCTCACATAATCACTTTTATAGCATGATCATTTTAAAAATGGCGTCATTTTTTGTTAGGAATGATAGATCTACCTACTTTATTTATCTGAGACACATGGTAACAAAGAATGGTACCGAAGTATTAATGATTAGACTATCATTACTAATAATGATGTTTGGTTAGACAATACCTCTATAAAGCAAGGAAGACAATCGTTTCATAAATTATAGTGGAAATCTATTTTTATCGGATTGCCTTAGATAATGATCAAAGGGGAGCATGAAGACTGAGATCAAATAGTTTAAAATGCTCAATTACAGATGATACGAATATGTGCATACCGATGACATAAGGTGCAGTACTTGGATTTTGTGGTTTTCTATAGTTTTCTCTTTTCTGTCGGATGAATTTTGAAGGACAATTCTGTAAGCCCGAAATTCGTGGTATCGTCCGAAATTTCGAGCATACACTGTGTGTGGAAACGAATTTTTCCAATACATCATATTCCAAGATACTCAGTTCCACTAAAACTGCGATCTAGTGATATTTTGGCGTATCGTGTTTTGTCACTTTCCTTATTTGGACCATTATGAACTCTGAAGTGTGAATTTTTACACCTATGTGTGATTTTCATTCAAGAAGTGCAGAATACCATGATGAATCCAGTATGGGTTGGCGCAATATTAGGTATTTACTCGAGTTTCGATGTATACTGAAATGATAATAACTTAGACAAACATTCTGAAATAGATTGTTTTGACGGATGTCGATGATGTTCATCAAAATAAATGGCAGGTATTGTTTACGAAATGACGAAAACAAATACGTAAGATTCCTCACAAGACACATTTCTTTGTAAGTGAATATTATTGTGTTTGTATACTATGAACCTTCTTCGTTAAGCAAAATAATCGTGTGTTTTTTATAAAAACCTATTATATAGCATAGTGTGACCTAAACCCTCACTTTACGCACGCTTTGCCGCGCAACGCCGGGTTTATGTCACGTGTTCTATAATAGTACATTACGATACGGGTGACCTATGTTGCATATTAGCTAATAATAGGCAACTTAGGTCACCCTTATCGTAATGTACTAATATTTGATGTACCTACCTATAAACTAAACGCAATGGTTAAGGGAGTGATTTATTTGTCAGCCAGTCATTGTTAGTTTTATGAGATAAAAGTCCACTTTACAAAGTAGTATTATAGTCTCTTGATTATCTTGGAATAAAATACCTAGATGATAATCCAGGTAGGTAAAAAGTGGAATAACATTTTATTTTTTTAAAACAAGGTTTAACTTCGGAATTCATTGACTAAAGTCAACAGAATGACGCGGAAAAAAGAAATAAAGATATTTATGGTCCGTTTATTTTTCACTCAAGTGTAATCTGTAGTTTCAACAGATTTCAGCCGCAATCTTGGTGCGACGGAGTAGTGTTATGTAAATACTGCGATAATATCCCTCGCAATAATAGTCATGAATGTTTTGCATAACTGCCTTTACTTTACAATCTTCGCATTTCACAAACGTAGATTAACGTTAGGTACACTGCTTTCAAGTATTTTTACCACTCATAAGCATTTTCAAAGTCTTACTTAATATCTTTTTAATTCTCATCTCAGTTGAGAATAAAAAGGAGATTTCAATTTCAGTGTTTGATACTATCATTTTTATTTACAGGTATTTCGAACTCATGAAATTAAATGATTTTTTCAATTTTCTTAGCGATACGATTCTATAGGCGTAAATATCTTCAAAATTATTTTTGTTCGATTTTTTTACTTAGTTAAAAATGATTGCGCGTACCTACATATAATAACTCTATGACGTTACGTTACACTAGTAATTAACCAATTACTATATAGTGTAACGTAACGTCACAGCGCAAACATTTCCGTAACGCCCCTACGTCGGTAACGTAATTGGTTCCGTGACGCTAATAATTTTCATTTTAATAAATATATCTATCTTAAAATCTATATTTATTCATTTATAGAGGTTAATTTTACAAGATATTTTCCTCTACTTTCATAATTATCTTCGTAAAATATTTACCGCCTGCTTACGTTTTAGTGCGGTAAATTACCTTCATTTAAAAAGCAAATAAGTAAAATATTAAAGCCAATTCTCTTAAGTACAATGCACTTTTGTCCGTCACACTTAGGATAATACCAATTTACCTAAAAGGTAGATACAAGTGCTTAGAACACAGAGAGATGGTTTGGACAGAAATTAGAAGATAACCTCTCTTCCTTTGGGAAGTCGGTTAAAAAAGATTATGCCATTAATTTGATAGTTATATTTGCAAGTGCCTTTAATAACGACAATAGATACCTATTAAAATAATAGAACAATCACATACCTACAAATCAGTCTACAACATACTATTTGTATCTAGTAATTAATTAAAATGTAAACTAAGATAACGAAAAATTTAAAGAGATATGTAAATACAATTAAAGACTAAAAATTAAGATACTATTCATATTATACGAAATACGTATTTAATTACAAAAGTGCCTATGTCGGTAAAACCTGAATCCTTAAAACACGATTTTTAATTAACAAAAAAATCAAGGTTTTATCACCGTCCTTCTATTAACAATGATGCATTTTGTGTTTTTGTTATAAACTAGTTGATCACCGCAGTTTCACTCGCGTTTAAAAAGTAAAAAGGAATACATATTTAAACAAAACTGAAATCCCGCTCTCCCACGAGGTCCTCATACGCGTGAACCGCGCGCTAATGTTTTTTCAAAAATTTTACGCCTTAGACTAAGGCTTAGACCTTCAGCTACCTATCTTCAAGTAACACTCCCGTCAAAATCAGTTTAGCCTCGTCAAAAGCCTTGTAACTAGAAGATTACTTTAGCGAAACAGCCAGACAGACATTTTTTTAATTACATTTTTGTTATAGATATCGTGTATACTTTCATATGCATTGAGTAAAACGTTGTTATGTTTAAATCACAAACAGACACTTCAGTTTTATTTATTTGTATAGATGTCATAAACATTGAAATACCAAGGTCAGATTAACGACCGTATCCTTTTAGGTACATCTTTACATTGAATTTAAGTACCTACGTTATTATATGCAGCTTAACAATATAATTTGTCACACGTTCGTAAAAAGGCATATTTTGTTCACATTGTACTCGTATTCAAAACAAAGTAAGTACAATAACACAAAAAATTAGGCACGTGTATTCAAATTGTCTACATTAGTACCAACGTACGTAAAAGTATATTGTCTAAGATTGTAAACAATTTTAGTCATCACATTTTAGATGAACAACAACAGAGAAAGAGATAAATAATTAACATTTTGTTATAGGTAAAAGTAAAGTAGAAAACGGAATAGAAGGTGATCTGTCTACCGCTCATGAGCATCAGTAATTAATAAGGGTTCCTGAAATCGCTAATAGATGCGTCGTTTCTCAGTCACAGGGATGCAAGGTCATATGAGAAGATAACAATAATAAGCGAAAATGAAGTCAACCTTATGTATCTGCAAACAAGCCTAAAAGGATCGATCAAAAGATGCGTCGGTTTTCCTGAGGAGTCATTTGGAGTCCATAGTACTCTCTCCTTGGACTCTTACCATATTATATTCGATACATAATATGAACATGCAAAGTACAAATAAAAAACATAGTCCGAAAACATCGAGAAGCAACTTTCACTCAAGTTCCTTTAAGCAAAGTTGCATAATACAAGCCGGATGCAACCGAATTTAAACTTACGAATAAATTATATATAATTTACCTAAGTACATACGAATTAATACGACTTGCAGGATACACACAATATACTTGTAATATCAGTCTTCAGTTGATTGCGTATTCGAAATAAATTATCTCTTGCTCAAACAGTAAAGGGAAATATCTCGAGGAAAACTAGAAGTCTGTGTTATTAAAAATATCGCAAGGGTGTATGATATTGTGAATTTCCCAATTAGTACTTGGCCAACACGGCCTCCTAATTGACGTAACATGGGTTGACGACCGACGG
>DWPV01007559.1:0-10621 GCA_018251915.1 Urbanus proteus proteus
TATTCAAAATTTTCTGGAAAATTTATAATAACTTTCAGCCCCCATAACTCATGGAGTTCATAGGAAATGTCAGGCTCCCCTGACGGAATATCACTTTTTATGATATAATGAACAAATTCGCGAAGGAAACAATTTTTGTCCGTCATGAAAAAACATTGTTATTGATATTATTATGAAAAATTATGACAAAAAACCGGATTGGTTAGGTTAGGTTTAAACATATAAGTCTAAAAACTAAGCGAGCAGGACGCGGCAGCGCTCTGTGAGCTAGTAATAATAAATAATAGCAGTAGTAAATAATAATTGTTACCTATATGAAACGGCCAGAGTGTATAAATCGCAGAATAGAATAATGTTCGTCTTAACAAAAACATAACTAGGATTTAGACAACAAAGAACTAGAAGATTTACCACTAGATTTATTTATTGGTAATGGTCAATGTTAAAAGTAACTTTTCTTATCATAATTAGAAGAATGACTATGTATAGAAGTCTATCTATGTATTTTTAAATATTGATTTTACTACTGAATTAACTAGTACAATAATAAGACTTGGTTTTAAGCACTCTGCCCATAGGCGACGAGTATTGTAAATACACTTATGTGACTATTTCTTTGGTGTTATCACATCGCTCTCTTGTATTGGGCATTATTCAAAATGCCCGGGCATTGTTTATAATGACCAATTAATCACTTGGCCTATAGCACAAAAAAAAACAGAAAATAGTTCGGATTTCAAATAGATTTCCTTCAATTTATCTTTTAATACTTAGCGCCTGCCATAATTACAGATACAAATTAGCAATTTTTAATCCCTGCAACAAAAAGTACCTTTGTAGGTATTCTGGCAACCAGAGTAGGTACCCAATTTTGTTTTAATAATTAAATACCTTTTATAGACTATTTTGCGCATATTCGCCTCATCATATGGAATTGGTTATTGCCATACCATGCCCAACGAACGGTACATTGATAAACGAAATGGTCGCGTTAAAATGAAATAGTCTAATAGATTAAGTATATAACACACATAATTTCCATATAGAGTAAATATAAGTACATCCCTAATTAAAAACAATACCACGTATCGTGTCAGTGACCCGTAAGAGCGGCAACGCCGCTGGCCGGGCCCTCGGATTCCGGCGCTACCGGCGCTTCTAAAGCGAACTACCTAGCTACCTACCCTCAATACTATTTATTTCGATCCGTCTGGCAAAGCGCACGAAGCAATAGGTTCCAGGTTCAATCCCGTACTCAAGACAAGAAGACTTGGTGCGGGCCAATCAGTGTAGATAGCGTTATTACTTTAATCTATTATGAACCGTGACTATAAATAAAAAACACGTTTTTATTTTATTGATATTTATCTTGGAAACGACTGAACCTATTTTGATAAGTCTCTCAAGACTGCACAGAGCTTTAATTTTATTGAATGGATTGTTTGCCACAATGTAAAGAAAATCCAAAAAAAATTACGACTCACGAATACAATACCTATATGTACACTCACTATACGTGGTATAATTGAAGCAATGCAAGAGATGATAATGTATATTTTTCAAAAAGTTTTTCTCAATATTCTTTGTGACGTTATCATACATTTTGTTACAGAAGAAAAAAATGGGTTGATATTATAGGACGTGAGGATTTATTATTATCAGAGAGTAAAGGGAAGCATTTCGTGTGCTCCAAACATTTCCTAGGCGGCGTATTGAGTGTCCGGCCAGTGCTACACAGAGATGCCCTTCCGTCGATAAACCTGCCAAGAACTGGACCTTATAAGAAAAATGTTGGGGCCGAAACGTTTCTCTTTTTCGAATCAGACCAGGTTGGTTGCTTTTTAGTTTGTTCTATATGCACCGCCTTCTTTACGCCCTTATATGTAATACCAGCTGATCCCCGCGGTTTCATCCGTGTTAAAAAGAGGAAAGGCATAAATATTTAAACAGAACGGATACCCGGCTCTTCAGTTATCTTCCAGTGAAAGTCCAGTCAAAATCGGTCCAGCCGTTTAAAAGATTAGCTCAGCTATGCAGAGAGACACAAAATAATAATTACATTTTCGTTATAAGTATCGTGTATACGTTCATATGCGTTGAGTAAAAAATGTTGTTTTGAAATCAATTTGTATAGATAAAGCGGAAGATATTGCATTTTTTTAAACATGCGTTGGAGCCCTTGGGCGCGGCGCCCTGGGCGACTGCCCGGGTGGCCCACGCCTATAGCCGGCGTTACTTATATGATAACAATCATGACTTGATGTTGTTCATCGACGAGGCGATTCACTGTATTGCGATATTACAAGTGATTTATTTTTTATTATATTTCAGTCAATTGTACTTTAATATTTTGGTAAAATAATATACTGTTATACGGTTACTGTTTTCTAAAGGAATAGTTGGCGTTAAAACAACAATAGCGGTCAGAAAAATATAGTATGTAGTCTTAGTGTATGTTATATTTAGTTTGCGGAAATATAATAATGATTGTGTGCTTTTTCTTTGCTGTATGTTTTTATTAAGAATATAGTGCTAATTAGGGGATGCAGGTTTCAGTTTTTCGTACCTGCCGTCACTGTCGTTCCGTTAGCCGATTTTTCATTCCACATTTGGAACATATTTTTTAAACCAAAAACATGGTGATGTTGGAAAGTTCATAATATAACCCATTATTAAATCGTTAATGAACCAAAATTAAAAACGATTTCGTTGATTGGTATATTCGCCCATCTAAAAATATAATGAAGTCACAAATGGTTGCTGACCACAACTGACTCTGATGTGCATTTATTTATGTGTCCAAGTTAAAATAGCAAAATGACCCAAATAAAAAAAGTTAAGTTCTGATTGAATTTGCACACAGAAAGTTCTGTGCTACCAAACTTTATTTATTATTATTTTTGTGTTTTACCTGCGAATTATCTGAATTGTGAAAATTTAAGTGTCGGCCAATATTAGGGTTCAATAAATAAACTGAAATACCGGTCACATGCTGTAACGAACCATATTGTTTAAATACCATATAGTTCGTTTAGTTCGGTAGTACGAGACCAAGACCAAATTATTAAAAGACTAAGAAAAAGGAAAGATGAAACTAAAATAGTTTATTTACTTTCACATTAAGCTTTTATGAAGTGAATGATTACAATATCGTCGACCATACTTACGGATAGAACGACGGACAGGTATGTAAAAACCTTTACGTACCACACAAGCCGTTAAAACCAAGCTCAACACACTCACGCTCCCAAACTACGCTCAAAGTATAGTGAAGTCAGTCTGCCTCGCGGCGTCGGCGAGTGAACACCCCGAAGATGCCTACGTGCTCGATAAAATTTTGCAAAAACAACACCAAATTCAACAAGAAGTGTAGCGGGGTGACTTACCATTTGTAAGTAACATTTTTATATTTTACCAACTATAGTGGACCCGCGTGGCGGATCGGTCACCACACCGGTCTGACGCGCAATGGAACCCGGGTTCGATTCCCGGCCAGAGCGATATCTTAATGATGAATTTTGAAGTCTGTTCTGGGTCTGGATGTTTGTGTATTCGTCATAGCGTGTCCATGGCACCAACGATGGGGCTATGCGTATAGAAAGCGTTTTTAATATCGCAACTGAATGACAGTTTTATACCTCCATTTTGTTCTGATTATTTTAGAATTCCGACCGGCGGCAATATCAGGCGCGAATGGATACTAGCAATACGAAAGAGCCGAAAAGAACCCGAATGGCAACCGTCAAGGGCCACCGTGGTTTGTTCCGACCATTTCGAGCCAAAAGACTTGTATAGCACGAGCAGTGGATATCGTCGAATCGTTAAAGGTGGACTTCCTACCAGAGTATGTTATATTGTCATCATATTTTTTACATTAACTTGATTTAATTGATATAACTTTTTACATCTCGTCATTAATATTTCAGTCGATGACATTGGAAGAGCTCCACAAAAATCAGTTTGCCTCTGGACTTAGTGACGTATGTAATTTTCCGATTATATTTTATTATTGTTATATAACCTTAAATAACCTAAATGATATGAAGTGCTATAATATATTTGTAACACTTATCTACAATCTTATCTAGAATGAACTATTCCGAAGTGTGATAAGCCTAAGGGCTTATCACACTTCGGAATAGTTCATACTTTAAATTGCAATACAATAAAGTAAGTACATATTAAGTAATATTAATCTCATGTACAAACAAATTGTGAGCTTAAAAGTAAAAAGAAATGATTTCTCAATCATTGAGACACTTAAGTACTAGAGATGATAACGCAATGCAGTGTTGTGCCCCACTCAGTTGAGGCTATTGAGCCGCAACTCACTTAGACGCTCGCTAGCTCGCATGCGGCTTGGACCCTTGGGATTTTTGGAAGTTATTTCATCGAAACAATATATAACGCTCTTGAACGTGCTGATATACTGTAATATAAGTCAATAATTATATAAGTCAATAAAGTTCCTGTCAATAAAGTTAGTGTTTAAATAAAGTTTAAATTAAATTAAATACAGAAATCAAGTAAAAAGACGCTTTTTACGCTCATAGGCCCACAGTGGGATTTTCTCCTGTGTCGTAGGTGCTATGGACTCACGAAGACAAACACACAAACACCCATACCCAGAACAGAATTCTAAACTCATCATTCAGATATCTGTCTGGCCGAGAATCGAACCCGGTATCCACTGCGCCTCTGACCGGTATGGTCACCACTCTGCCACGTGGGACGACGAAAAATAACAATTGTATATATTTAGTATATTATTTCGTATTAAATTAGAACCAAATAGTACCTATTTACTTAAACTTGCGATCTCTTTTCCGTGTTGTTCCTTGCATAGTCTATGGCATAGACTTAGACTCTATGCGGATAACATTTGTGAGTATTGTAGTAAATCTAGCGCGGCAGTTTCAAAGAATACAGAATAGTTAGACAGTATTACTATTAGTATTGTTACAGCGCTGCAGCGATGTATTTAGATTTAAGGCTGTTATTTAAGGTATAATACTAAAAATGAAACACTATATTTGATTGAATTTGCTTCTCTAGCACTTTGGTACATATATCTCAATGTTCTCAACCGACTTGCGTACTTTTGTATGGGTACATACAAAATGGTAAACCAAATGATATTACAATTTTAAAAATTAATTTGTTTCACATGTCTATAAATGTGTACACAACGTTTATTAAAACAAATTATCGTTTATTGAGAAAAAGTTCAGTTTCTACTCGTATGTGGTTATTTAATTAATTTATTTTATTCCTTAATAGTTCCTATATCTTTCATTTGCCTCTCGTTGTTCTGAACTACTATACAAGGGTATGTAAACATGGTTGGCTCCACGAAAGAAAGAGACAGCAGGAAATGTTATGTAGGCGAATCGAAACGACTGCCAGTAGGAACAACCACGCCTACTTAACGTCAGTGCTTGCCGACCATTGAGACACATAAGTTTTGTTTTACGCGTAGTATTTTTTGTAAAACTTCATAAACATGCCATACTGCGCAGTTTTACAGTGCAAACATGCCAGCAGAACACATAATTTAACAAAGGGAGGTATCTCTTACCATAGGTAAGTGTATTTGTAAAATTATTACCGATTTTTCAAAGTTCAGAAAACATTATAGTCTACGATCAAAAGCTATTCAGTAACTTTGAGATAAGGTGTAACTTAAATTGTCAGGTCGGTTGCCATGGTTACGCGACGGAACTAATTTCCAACAACGTTCTTTGCGTGAAAGAAAGAGACAACAGGAAATGGCATGCGGGCGGATCGAGACGAATGTCAGTAGGGTCGGCTTAGCATACTGAACGTCAGTGTTTGCCGGTCATTGAGGCACTTAAGTTTTGTTTTACGCGTAGTAATACGTATTTGTGTAGAACTTTATAAACATGCCTTGCTGCGCAGTTTTACAGTGTAAACATGTTAGCGGAATACATAATATATCGAAGGGAGGTATCTCTTACCATAGGTAAGTGTATTTACATATATAATTTAGATTTATTCTGTTTAAAATTTCTAATTTGAGGAAATAATATAGTCCACGATCAAAAGCTACTTAGAGAGTAGGTCGAATTTAAATTGTCAGGTCGGTTGCCATGGTACGCGACTGAACTATTTTCCAACAACGTTCTTTGTGTGTAAGAAAGAGACAATAGGAAATGATCGAGGCGACTGCCAGTAGGGTCAGCTTAGCATACTGAACGTCAGTGCTTGCCAGTCATTTAGACACGTAAGTTACACGCGTATTATTTTTTTTTTGTAAAACTTCATAAACATGCCTTACTGCGCAGTTTTACAGTGTAAACATGTTAGCAGAATACATAATATATCAAAAGGAGGTATCTCTTACCATAGGTAAGATATTCGTATACTTACTCTAGATATTTCCATTTAAAATTTCTAATTGGAGAAAATAATATAGTCTACGATCAAAAGTTACTTAGTTACTTTGAGATAAGGTCGAATTTAAATTATTAGGTCGATTGCAATGGTTACACGGTTTGATAGAGCCTCTACCATAGAGGATTGTTATTAATAAATAGTATCGAGTACTTTACGGTTATAATAGGAGGTTAATATTACGGTGTGAATAGATTTTATATATTTTTAGATTCCCTAAAGATCCAAGGAAAAGAGAAGAGTGGGTTAAAGCTACTGGGCGAATCAACTGGACGCCAGTTAAAACAAGCACAATATGTTCAGAGCATTTCTCAACACAGGAATTCTTAATATCAAAAAAAGGACATAGATATCTTAAGGCTACAGCTGTACCAACAATGAAAATACTTGCGTTTTTCGATGAGGTAAATACTAAATTTATTTTATTTAATACAGACGTCTCCGCAATTTACAAATTTATGACAGATTGAAGAATTAATTGCTCGGAATATTAAAAATACTGAAACGACAATTGTATCGAGACAAGAATATTTACTCGCACTTCGCAATTTCGCACTTACCTTACATTATTATTCCCTGCTTATACGTATGTTCATGATAAATTCAATACAAGTTTGCCACTTGTTCAAAATGGCATTCAAAAGTAGGCGGGGAAGGTTTAAAAATATATATTTTATTTCTAAAACAAAAAGTTTATTTATATTAGTCAGCAGACTTTAGCTAGCCTTGTAAAGAAATTATTATACGATGTCGTCGCATAGATTGAGATATCTGCTTTAACCGTAACATTGTGATTATTAGCCGGAAGCGAATGCAGCGTTAGTATTTTTAATAGCAGCCATGAAAAGTAATTTTAAAGTGCCTGTTTTTTTTTTTTTGGGGGGACAATAGCGGGCTAATCTTGTAAATCAATGCTTAGAATTAGCTCCTGAAGCTGGAGTCAAGATAGTCGCAGCATATCTTGCAAGTGCAAGGCATCTTGACTGTCATTTCGATAATCAAAACATTTAAATTCAGTATCCTCGTACAATACATATAAAGAAAATTTTCATTTATCTAATTAATTAAGGAATCGTCATGTTAATTTCGAAAGAGAGGGTGAAGGTTAATTTGGCGACACAACTCTAAGTCTGAGTGTCGCATACCTATGCTTTGAAATTTTGTAGAAATTCTAGAATTGAAACATTTTTGATACCGTACCCACAGAAATGTTTTCAATTATTTGTAACTAACATGTGTAATTCCAGAAAATTACATCTTCACGGTCACAAAGTTTTAAATAAAAATAACGCATATTACGTATTTCAGTTTTTTAGAAAGAAGGATCTGACTATATCCGCCATCTTAAAACAGAAACTGGAACTCCATTAGTTAAAAGTCCACGCAAAACTGGTTTTATAGGCTTTCTGAGCTGTATGGAAGCCTTAACATTTGTATTTAGGTTTAATAGAAACCAAAGTTCTCGTATGCCTTTTTATAAATTGAGTCAAGAATTGAGTTTGGATTTTTTTTAGTAATATTGGAGCACAAGGCGGAACCAATAAAAATCTCACAGCACGATAGTTTTTGTCTGCAAAATATTAGTCCACGTACAATTATAAAAAATAAATAAAAAAACACTAATATTGGCAGTAGTATTGCAGCGCATTAAAAGTCAATTCTCAACTGTTCATCAGCGGTTGAACAAATAAATAAAAGCACAGCCAAAGCTAAACCGCTAGAATTAGTAATGGACGAAGCATTGGAATTGCAAGAGCGTGCAGATTTTTTATTATTGATTTATATTGTTGGATATATTGTCCGAAATTTGTTAAATAGTACAATGTAATATGTACATGACATATGATGACATGACACTTTGTATACTATCATAAATTTATCGTTGTTAATGATCAAAGCTGTTTATTATTCCATCGTTATCTGTAATTAAGATTAGTCAAACAACAGGGATGTTTTACAAAATCTTAATTCGATAGGGTTCAAAAAGTATCAAAGCCCAGGTAATTTACGCGAAAATACACATTAAGACGATTCATTGGTACTCATTTGTTTAATGATATTGTGTTTCATCAAATATGGGAATACCAGCGTCCAAGCATTATTATGTAACTTGACATAATCAAAGCAGTTCATTAAAGATAAGTTTCTTTTACATTATGTACTAAAATTAAAAGAAGGTTTAACACTTTCTAAACGCCAATATTTCAAAAAATATGTTATATTTCAAGGCCAGTAAATATATTTTTTTACATTTGGAAGTAACAAGCCACGCATGCAATTCATCTAATGGTAAATGGCTACTGCTGCCCATGGACATATGTAGTCAACTCTAGGTAAGATCAAAAAACTACATGAGTTTAGCTACAGATCCCTGTCACGACCAAGGTGGCCTGCCTCGGATGAGTATTCCCTTAATGTTAATGTGTGATTAACATTTTTAACTAGGCACACATTTTTTCACATTGTTAACTATTCACACAAAAATCTTACTTATTGGATTATACAGAACGGATATACGTGTATAATTGGTTGTATAGACATGGCTGTCACATGTCAAATATTCTTCCATTATTAATAATAGGTATGACGTCTTTCTTTTTCTCTTGGTCTAAATCTGGGTTGTATCATTGCCTGATCATAAAATATTTATTCTACTAATGAACAGCAAGTCTATCTGTTTGTCTATAAACGAATATAGGGGTCGATATATTATTAAATCACTTTAGCTTAGGTAAAATCCAAAAACGGGACGACATAATGACATGGACCAGGACATGCAGTGTCTCGAAATTATCATTGTTTAAAAAAATGCGGTTATTAATTGACGTGTTAGTGTGTTAAAATGGACTCAGCGCGTCGCCCGATCAAGTTTAGGGCCAACGCGCGACGCGACTCAGTCGCCAGGCGCGAGCTTCGTGTTCAAACGTCTGTGTGGTTTGTTTACTCAACAAAATGCCTAATTGTGCCGTTAAAGGATGCAAAAATTATGATACAAAAGTTAAGAAGACACAAGGGATATCCTACCATCGGTGAGTAAGCTTACATTATGCTCCTTTTTACTTTGACACTTGAATAATTTTAACAAACATGACAACAACAAACTTCATGATAACTTGGTCACGTGATGCAGTCAGCGAACTTGTAAGAACGATGTAAGGATGCCACATCTTATATAAATGTTATTTTTGCCTGTTATTGAATTGAACAATAAAAAAATCATACAGCATTTTAATTAGGCTATTATTTATACAAATGATACGCAAAAATATTATATTTCAGATTACCTTGTGACCCAGCTCGTAAGGAAGTTTGGTGTCGCATGATTCGTATAGAACGTAAAGATCCATATTTCAAGCCACACAAAAACACAAGAGTATGCTCCTCCCATTTTGGTGAAGAGGATGTTGTGGTCTCAAAATCTGGACTGCGTAAGCTGAAAGAAACAGCTGTACCGCGACTTGGTATTGAGGTATTTATCAAAATAAAAAATATTTTATTCCAAGTAACTAGATCCTTGACAGAATTATTTTTGAATGTGATTTAAACGCGACCACTACATCGTAGGGTGTTTTGTTATGGAAAAAACTGCCATACTACATCCTTTAAAAAAAATCTCATGACTAAATTGTTTTTCTTACCTTTTACCTTAAATTGTTTATTTTAATAGGTATATTTTATTTTTCAAATGCTTCACATACTAAACCATTTCAATTAAACGCATTTCAAAAATTTCAAAAAGTAGTGAATGCGGGTTTTTTCTATCTACTAATAAATAAAAGTGTCTGTTTGAGATATTAAAATAACAACTTTTTACTCAATACATATGAAATGAAAGTATCCACGATACCTATTAAAGAAATGCAATTAAAAAAATGTTTGTCTGTTTGACTGAGGTTATCTTCTAAACGGCTGAACCGATTATGACGGGACTTATGCCTTTATGTTTAATGATTGTTGTTTTGATTAACCACTATAGTTAATTATACAATTTGTGTTTGTCAAAAATATTAAGTACATAAACTCGACGAATACCTACACAATCAGTCTGGCCGGAAATCGAACCTTGAACTATAATAAAGTATGACTAGAAGCACAGCTACACACGGCCGTCGCCGGTTCAAAGGCACGCGTAAGCGGCGTAAGTAATTGGAGCAGTTTAAGCCCGCATTTTTTACGCATACAATCAAATAGACGCCGGGTGCCGAAC
>DWPV01007560.1:0-10620 GCA_018251915.1 Urbanus proteus proteus
GATATATTTAAAAAAATACACACGTTTTATACACTTAGGCCTACTATGAGTTGCTATGTTTAATATACGATAATTACAAATAGGTAATGCCGAAGAAAATGAAGATTTTTGAAAATTGTTTTTTTTTTGTTATTTATTATGAAAGTATTAATTAAGATTCGCGTTATCAAATTAGTTGTATTATGTAATTTCAATAATTATTGTAATTACATAATACAAATGTATTATGTATTACATAAATATGTAGTTATAGTTTAATATATAAAAGATATAAGTAAAAACATCTTGAAAGACGATTCGAAAAAAATACAATTAAAATAACACAGTAATTACATTATTTATGATAAAAATACGTGTCTCATACGATATACGGTTTATATAGAAAAAGTTAAATATGTCGCAATTAATTGTGTAAATAGTTTATTGATTCCATACTGATAATTGCGATATAAGTGTATAAACGTTTTATTGCGTAACACATGATTTATTGCCAATCATTTATAATATGTATCTATTTTAAATTACAGATTGTATTAATAATACTAAGAATATTTTGTCGCCTTCTATATACATATAATTATAAAATCAATAATATTTTTTACGTTTTGCCAGTAATACCAATGTGCACAATATTCGGTATATTATTTCGGAATATCTGATATCATCGTATAGCAGTATTGTATCGGTATATAAATTAGACTTATTCAATCAACTATCCTAGTTGTTACGAGGCTTATTGTCTTATTAAGGCAATCTAAAAAATAGTCAAGTTTTAAATAGTAATACATATATAGTAATAATAATTAATTGTGAATACAGTTTAAACTGTTAATTGTGCTATATACTATAGGTAAATATGTTTATTAGTTATTTCAAGAAACGGGCGTCATATAAAATACTTATAGAATACCATTTATTGTATTAACCGCAAGGAAAGTTTTTATGACGAGCTAGGCATGGATTGCAAACCACGAAGATAGACAACGTGCTCTTATATCAACGAGATATAAAAGTAGAAGAATAGTATGAAACATAATTCTAAGAGATATCCCAGAAACCGCAAAGCGCGCAGAAAAGTGCGTAATATTCCTTATACGGCATAATTAATATGCTATTGAAGCAAAAGTCTAAGAAATGTTTGAGTCATTGACGCTAGAAGCTTTTGGATTCCAAACAGCATTTTATATCTAATAGTCACAATGGTCCAGGAATATCTTTGTCATCGTCGTTTAACTACAGTTTCTCTGCTGTAGGTAGGTCTCCTTTGGTAATACCTGCACGGGCTGGTACCTAGCGCTCTAGCCACGAGGAGCTCAATAGGATAGAATAGGCTTTGTAAATAATATTATAGATATTCACTCGTAGGATTCCAATATTTCATACATCTTTGGATTCAAGTGTAGATCGATATTTGTCTCACCAGGTCGATGGATATTTGTCTCCCGTGACACTGTGACGGGGTAGGTATAAAACTTTATCATAAATAACCTATTTTGCGATAAGTTAACGGTACGTGATCCCTATTTTTTCTTTCATTTAAGTCATGTTTTGATGTTTATTCAAATCAATATTTAAACACATAAGAAATGAGTGTAGCTATAAATTATGCTCTATTATGTAAAATTCGTGACAATACTCGTTATCACGGTAGGCGGTAAGCTGTCCATCCAGATCCACATAACAAGCGGAGTATTTAACAACAATTATATTTGATTACTTTGTTAACATGTTATTTTAGACTTTTTGCTCGATTTAGCTTGTCAGTTTTTCTTCACTTGTTAAATAGTTTTTAAAATGCAAAAAATGAACCAATCTGTTAGTAAATAAAAACTGTGTCTACATATAATATTAGACATGATTTGTTAATAATCATTTTGAAATGGAAACTTTTATATCGACATTTTAAAAATAATTATTATGTACTTTAATAATGAGATAATTATTTGCATGGCATCTAAATACGGTTCAAAGAACACTAAACACATGTTGTTGTATGTTTGTGAATGACTGTGCCGATTTTAATGGCTCCTTCAAGATATAATTTTATAAAATACACATAGATTCATATTTCTGAGATAATTAGGGTAACGATTAACAGACACAGGTGTGGACGTGACCGTAATCTTTTTGAATGAAATATGTAAATAATATGAAAAATATAAAATAATGAATAAATATAAAAAATGTGTAAACATTATTACACAGATGTTAGATGTGACATCTTATCTATCTAGTCTAGTAGATAATTTACGACTCTGTATGAGTATACATTATTTTTAGTTAAGATCTATGTCCAAGACTTAAAGACATTTCAGTGAAATTTTAAAAAGAAATCGTTAAATTTCATAACTATAACAAAATAATTATATTCTTTGTTATATGGACCAACCTGTATAAATTATAACTTATCGCTATCTTTGAAAATAAACAATCCTTCAGATGTTGCTACTCGTAAGTAAAAAAGTTTACTGTAATTCTGTGTAAACATCTCATCTGCTGAAACAGTGTCAAGTGCTCACATCGTGTTTACATTTGAATCGTCTCACTGTGAGAGTAGTTTTGCTCTTTATTGATAACAAGTTGGATTTATATGTACTGAATATTATCATTACAGTATTTCTGGTTAAATATCTCATCTGCTGAAATAGTATCAAATGTTCACATCGTGTTTACATTTGAACCGTCTCATCTGTAAGAATAGTTTTACTCTATATTGATAACGCGTGGGAGTTTTATATTATATACCGAGTAGTATTCAAAGTGTAAATTTATAATATTTTTCTTTATTTTTCATGATATGTTACTAGCAGGTAGATGGTGGTACATCCGAAAAATAATTTGGAACGTTTCGTGTGCTAAGGAACTCTATGTTACAAACATTTCTGCAGCAGTCTGTACTTCTGCATTTCAGCAAATAAAATGTTTGGCGTTGATTTCGTCTTGTTAAAACCAACTTCGATAGTCAACATAGTCGACAAATGTAAGTAAAATATTGAAACTTATTTATCAATATATTTTAAATACATGTATAAAATTTTACTTCTTAATATTGTATTCAAGTACCTTAGTTACCTTTCATAAGCACTACTTTGCAATAAGTACTATCAATTTAATATCTACTTCTAAATCACTTGAATTGTTAAATTGATTAAGTGCCGTAATAATAAGATATATTACCATCATACTATTGTACTATGATCGCGTAAACTAAAAAACTATAAAAACGTTACATTGTTAAGAAACGCTGCAAAAAGTAGGTACCTTCATAGAATTAATGAGGGAGCTAATAATATCTAACCAGTCCTAAAGGTCCTGTACCTGGCAGTAAAACTCGTCAGGACTAGGGAATAACCCGTCAGGTTATTCAGGATCTGAGGGTATTAATTTTCTATGCAATCTAGCGAATAGCTTTCGAAGAACCGGGAGAAAATCATTAATAACGAGGGATAAGATAAGAAATAAAAGTTTACGACATGCATTAACTTTACATGGCTTAACGATAATGACAAGTTGTAGAACTATTTAACTTATTCTTCCACAACATTTTTTTCTACTGTATAAAATAAACCTAAACCAATCTACGTATCTTTATATAAATATAAAAAATAATGTAAAATGTATGCTAATTAATTTTATCAATAAACAAACATTTTTAATCATTATAAAATTAAAAATAATGTAGGTTTGCTTACTTTATACGATAAATCAAGATAATTTGATAACCTATTTCCGTTCATCTGATAAAAATGTAGAGTTGTAAATATTTATACGACGCCTAAAGTATGAAATAGCAAAAAAGCCGATATTACATAACGAATGTACCGGTGTTTACTTACAATGTTGAACTTCAATAAACTTTATTTACCCGTAAATCTTTGATGATAGAATATTAATCAAGTTATCGCAAGATTTGGAGCAAATATCGACATTTCCTAATATTCCTATCCGGCTTCGATTTACATTTTATAGTTCTGTGATATAACAGTCTATCGTAAATCTGGGTCGTATCGGATATATATTTGTCACGGTAATTGCATTGCATGCAAACACGCATGACTTAAAATATTAATATTGTTTTATTATGATTAATCTAGCTAAAAAGACCACCATGAAATGTTTTTTATATTGATATTTACACTTAACATAGAGAAAATTTCTATCTATTTTAAATAACAGACAGACTTACTCTTCTGCATTTCATCCATCGCGTAATCCGTTTTCATTTTGATAACTGCGAGCACTTTCTAGTTCAGTCCGAGACACGGGCTTTTCAACGGCACTAACCGCACCGTTGCGACAGATATCAAAATTGTCGCCGCGAAAGTAATTTGATTCGTAATTGAAAAATTCCAAAGTTGCGTTTATTTCGAGATGAACAATGCGAGCGTATGAAAGCGTGCGTGTGCGGCACTACCTGTCTGCAACGCTACATACACCTGAGTGGCGGCCGCCGTCGGGGATGACAGGCCAGTCGAGAGTGCACCGGACTTTTTATTCCGAATGTGTTTGCTGTTTACAAATTAATCGGCGATTTGATATTCATCCCGCAATGCCGAATATTCGCGACAATTGCGCGCAATTTACAAATGATGTGCGTTCGACGCAAAACAAAACCTTCGTAAATAGTCTAATGAGCTCTTTGTTAAAATAAACGCTGTTAAACTTTTGCGTCTATATAAATTCGATATTAAAACAATTCCAACTCGATTTGACGGTTTTTTTGCATACCTATGATACGGGTGGCAGATAAAATTTTTCGCTTGTTAATCATCGTCTCCAAGGCCCTAGTGAATGGAAGTTAATACGTTAAAAATAAAACAAACTGAATGTAAAGCTGAATGTATTGTAAAGTTTATGACGTAGCAGGTAATTCACATTTTTTGCATGTGCACAAAAAATAAACTAGAATCAACCATACCAATAACATGAGTAAGAACCATTTTTTGCTAGGATAGAGTCGCGAAATAAGCCATTTCATAAATATTGTAGACTAAAGTGCAACATGCTAGATGTCATATTACATTGGATAGTAAACACAGTCATGTTAATTATATTTTTCAAGAAACATCTCGGAGAAAGTTATTGAATTAATTTGAACCAGAACTGCATCTAGAACTGTGGTACTCACGTGATTAAATGCAGTAGGTATTAATAAATGGGGCAGGTACATAAAACTCAAAATAGTATTTTTAATAAATACCTTTTGCGTTGTAATACTTAATTCAGTTTTATAAAATTTAAATATCAATACAAAGTATTTACACAAATGCGCCGCTTTTATGTAAATATTTAAATTGAAAATACTTCTACGTGAATTTTATTGTTACAACGATATTTATATAAAGGTGAGTAATTTCATATTAAAGGCATTTTCATCTAAAGTTGGAAATATTACGTGTTAACATTAGTTGAATCGTTCAATGCCAATTATAAAGATCGAAGAAGATAAATAAAAAAAAGAATTCTCAAAAGTAATAAATTCCGCTCCAAAGTAACGTTTCCTGATCCTCAAAACTAGTTTGAAATTATTGGAAGTAACCCGAAAACGAGAATTCTACTCAGACAGTTTTTCAGACAAGTTGATATCACAATTGGTTGTATTTTCAGATCTCCGAAGTATCCTCCGATAGTTGTAGGTACCGTTCTACGTGTCATAACAATAATTTCCTGAGTGCAAGTAAATAGCTCATTAGTAAACGCATCTTTTTCCTTCTATGACTATAATGTGAATGACGACCTCTTTGGCATAGAGTCAGGATTTGTCTTGCCAAATTACTTTTCTACGTTCTACTCTCTATCTTAAATAAGTTATTAACGCGGCGTGCCGATCAGTGTTACCAATTACAATTAATAGTTAAAAATAAAAATAAGTAGCATTGTAATATAAAATAAAATATTATAATAATTAGAGTAATACGAAAAGTAAATCAAATTATCAAAAAAAGTTAAAAATAAGAGATTTTTTGTAACAAGATTTGGGCTTTTTTTTGTATTCTTGCGAGAAAACCTTATCTTTTGATACCCATGCATAATAATAATTGATTTGTTATCTTGAAACGTCCGCAATATTTAATGACAAAGAAACTTTGTAAGTAACTATTGTCATCCAAACTTGTACGCAAATGTTGCATTGATTCAAATATTCCTTACAAAATTTGTGTACAACCGTGAATTTAAATAAATGGTTGTAAAAAGTTTTTTTGTCAATGTTATTTGAACACACGTTTTAAAATTGTGAAATAGAGGACAAAGTGCCTTATCAAAAATGTAAAATTAACTGAGGTATTTCATTGCTTGTCGTGTGCCTTTCATATACTTGCTTTATACGTATTTTATGGCCAAGTCGTAAAGAAAATATTTGTAGAAGGCTTATCAACTGTAAAAATCCAGTGGCAGTAAATAATCGTGTGTTGTAGAGTCCACATGTTATCGTTTATCAGGACAAATAACTCCTAAGCCTCGAATGGTTAAAAAAATACCTTAAAATATTATATAAATTAATTAAAATACACGTCGACTTGCATAAACAATGGACGCAATAATTTTGAAATAGCTTTATTCCTATCTCTATAGCCTTTAAGAGTACCAAAGAGTTTTATTCCCAAATTAGGACAAATCCGGAAATCTGTTAACAAATTGCTACCCTACTGTAGATAGCCAAGAAGGTAGCATGTTGACAGAGGCAACGAATGTATTAAGAAAACATTGGATGTTTGCTTGCCATACTTTAGAGATAGCGTCTGTAATTATGACTCTATATTTTGTAGTCTTATAAGCTCTTGTTACGATTTAAGATCATCTTATTTATTATTAAGCGAAGGACTAAAATTGATTAGGATATTCTTGAATATTAATCAATGAAATTAAATTACTACTGTTATTATTAATTTAAATAATTAAATACTTTTAGTACCTACTGTACATGAAACTTCATTATATTATCTCAAAATCTTACATTGTTTATTATTAACAAATTAATTAAATAAGGGCTTTATTATTTTTTTGCTTTAGATCGTTAATTAAAAAATCTTTTATTTACTGATCCACGATACATGATAATGAATGAAAAAACACTTCTTTGTTATTAATTACTGCTTAGGAAATAATGTATTTCAAATCAATTAATCTTATCTGAACAAATAATTTGCGTCTCACGGAAGTTGTCATTGTATCACAATGGCTTTATATCAGATCAAAGCTTCTTTTTTATTGTTTACTAAAATGAAAAACATCATTTATTTGTAATTTAAAATTTTGCGCACAAAAAGCGGCTACAGTTAGTGATAAAAAGATAAAGTACAGAAGTAAGGCAGCGATAGCTTACTTTGCCACAATTTCCTTTACAATAAAGAGAATCGGTCAACAGGTCACTGTTTGTATTCGCAGTGGATAACTTAATATACCCCATTACTGTAAAATACTCGGGTCACGCCAGTCAATATATCACCCGTAACAAATACTTCGCTGTAATAAAATTGTAACCCATCCATGTATGTCCGATGTAACCCATCTCGTCTTTGAATGTATATCTGTAATTTCTTCCGGGGAAACATTTTTCTTAATCAATAAGTTATGAAATAAATAAGTTTAATTATGGAAAACAATATTAAAATAGAATAGTTTACATAATATTTTTAATTGCATAGCAGCATATAAATAGATAAGCATAATAAAGAAATTATATATTAATCAAAAATACTCTCTTTACTGGGTAGATCCTTGTGTACTCTTTTGAAGCGGCATTTATTTCGTGGACACGTTAATAGAAAACGCTTGTATTGGTTATTTTTAAATCATAAATATCTAATACTTATTTCCTCAACAACTATTACTTAATAATGAGAACAGAGTTCTCAAAATCAATTCCCCTAAGGATAGTAAATACCGCCTCCGAAAAATAATAATCAAAAACTTGCTTCTTCAAGGCGAGTTCAAATCTGGTATTGACCCTGATACAGTATTACTAGGTCAAAGCGAGCCCGCATCTACTGATATACTACCGGTGTAGCCTTCGGCATCCTCAACGTATGAACATTAGTCTTTAGGACCAGCACTTAACGTTAGATACGTATGTTTTTGGTTTCTTATGAACTGATTGAAGTAGAAGCATTTTATATTTGTTTACGATATGCGCAATGTAATCTGTAAGTTATATATTGTTAATAATATAAATGATCGTAGATGCCTAGATGGTATTAATATTATTGCCGTTTAAATGACTTAGATATAATTATGTAAATCGATATAATCTAAATTCATCATTAAATGTCTGACTGGGAATCAAACCATTTGCGCGGCAATAGAGTATGGTGTGCTGCCATGCGGATCGTCATTTGTTTTCTAGAACGATTATAATCGTTTCATTTGTAATAATAACTTTTTGCAACCATTATTTCGTGATTATATGTGTTTTTATTTCACAAAATCCGTGTTTTACCACCATAGATTAGTCGTTTAATGGTTTTAGTTAATACTAGCTAGTCTCCGTGGATTCACCCGTGTTAAATAAGTAAAAAAGCTTATACATATATTTAAAGATAATTGATAGCCGGCTCTCGCGTGTGCGTAGAGCGCGCGCTTGTTTTTTAATTTAAGCTGCCTAAGTTACGCCTTAGACCTTCAGCTATCTTCCAATGAAAGTCCCGTCCAAATCGATCCAGCCGTATAGAAAATTATTTTTGTTTTTCATATAGACACCGTGTATACATATGAATTTAGTAAAAAATCATAATTTTAACATTACAAACAGACGCTTCAATTTAATTTATTTGTATAGACTAACTTTATGCGGTGGTTTTACTGCTCCATCAGTGAACGCGGCTAATGATAATGGTAGTAAATTGCGCTTCAGTTATCTCAATCAACCTTTTACTGACTCCGATAAGGCCCACGAGTTTTGGTAAATTGTTTCCGAGATAAGAGCTTCCACTACAGAATTTAATACGTGTTTCGTTTATTGTACCTACGCACGTTGACGCTGAAAATCTAAAAATAGAAAAGGTATTTTCTTAAATACCTACTTGATATATGTAGATACCTATACTTGATTAGCTCAATTTGCTGCGTATATAATTGATCTAAAATATAATACATTAGTTAATTACATTTTTTTAAACCTCTACTATAATAAAGTGGATGCAACAAACTCATATTTGTAACTTAATATCGGAACTCAAAAAGTAGGTATACTAAAAATCAAACTGAAATAGACCAAACAAGCGGGTTGTTATTTTTATATTGAACTCGTTTAGTCTGCTTTCACGCTGTTTTTGTGGCATCTATAAGGCTCAACGTAGATAAAGATGTTTGCGAAGAACCAAAAAAGGTAATTGAACTCATTGCAATTTAAATCAAAATTGATATAAAGGATAAAGTATTTTTAACAGTAACAAAACAACAAGATAAGTAACAAATGATGCATCGTGACCGATAATTAAATGACATTGAAATCATTAATTAGAATTATTATTATGTGATCAATGTAATTTCATAGAATAAAAAGTTTCAGAACAGATTTAAAAGATGACTAGACAAAATCATTCTTCCGGGTACTAACGAAGGAAATAAAGAATTAAACCGCACCTCTCAAGTCCGTTGAATTTTTATTTCCATAGTGGAAAGTTTTCGCAATCTACGTGTTCAGTTGTCTATGAATATGAATCATACTTATTATAATAAAAAGCCGTGATTGAACAAATGTAGATGTATGCGTTTACCTTTACAGTACGCTGTAGTTGAAAATTTTAGTCCGACGCAAATCGAATATTGTCTGATGTCTCCTGTTATTTAAATTGCAAAGTTTTAGTAACCAACAATGTTTTTTGCAAATACATTTTAATCGGAATTTTTTGGAATGTTGCCGCAGCTTACTCGTATTTTTACTGATCAGAATGTATAATTGCTGTTACCTACATTAACTGTATTTATAGTCTCGTAACATATTTCACGTTAATTTATATGGAGCCGGAGCTTTTATTTTACAACTTTCATGTACACATGCGCTAAAATAGCTGTTTATTACAGTTACAAATACATCAAGTATACAAGATAGAATCTACAACCTACCGTATACATAGAGTTATTATGTTTAGAGAAGGGAAGCCGGCCTAAATCGAAAAAAAAGAGAAAGTAAATGAAGCTACTTAATCTAATAATAATCTAATAAAGTGATTAGACAAATATATGTAATGGTTTTATACTCGTAACAAACCTTTAAAAAAGGATTAATAACAAGATCTCTTTTATTATTTAGGTACTAGTATTTACCTGCGGTTCCGTTCGCTGTAATGTATCTACATTGTGTACATGTTTACATTCGCGTTTACAATAGTTAGGATTGTATAATTCAAATGATATTCATTCATTTTAAGAGGCCGTAGTAGATAAGTTGTCGGCATAAAAGTGATTTTATTCCCTGAGGAGTAGTATCTTTATTTTGGAATGAAGGGTCCTTTTCTGGGCCCTTGGCAATGTGTGTGCAAAATTTCATAACGATCGGTTGAGTAGTTAAAGTTTGAACCCATTGCAAACAAACAAATAAATAAATAAATAACGCTTCACACTCATAGGCCCCACAGTAGGATTTTCTCCTGTGTCGTGGGTGCCATGGACAACACACAA
>DWPV01007561.1:0-10618 GCA_018251915.1 Urbanus proteus proteus
AATAGCGAATTGAAATGACGTATTTGATAGTGGCTTAGCGACCAAAAAAATTTTAGTCGCTAGACAAGATTTAGCGATTTTTATGGTCCAAATATTTAGAGGCAATAGCGGTATGATGGCAAGATTTAAATCAATTTTAATTCTTAATCAGCCTGAGGTATAATGATTTCTACGCAGTAATATAATAAGTCTATGCTACCTTTTTTGTTATTTATTAGTGTAATTTAGATGCTCAGGTAAAGAAAATGGTACATTAGGATTGAGCGATCTTTTGTTTTATTTTCCCTTGGACTTTCAAATTCCGTGTTTGACTAATAGAAAATACAATGTAGCGACTTTTCGTGTTGAGTCTAGCGGCGATGGGTTTTTTTGGAGTAGGCAACACTGAGAACAAACTGTCAGTTCGAATTTGTCAGTTTGACGTGTGTACAAGTCCAACTTTCAAGCTACAAACATAAATATTTGCTTACTTTCTGTGATTATTTTGTAATGATTATTGATTTTGGTAATTTCTGTTTATAAGAACCGCAGAGTTTAAATTTATAATTAGATGTGTTAATAGTAGCGCACTGTGTTACGTCTTTGGTCACTGCAACTATGGGGGCACGAAGAAAAACCAATCTTTCGAAGATGACTCGAAACGCGAAAATGGCGAGAGAACGGCGAGCACGGCAGCGATTACAGATGTGGATCATGGAGCAAGGACAGCAAGGAGATGCATCAACAGCCTCGTCCGCGGAAACAACCGAAGAACCTATTGCCACTAGCGTTGAAATGGAAGAAAATTGGAATGCGTTCTCAATCGCGGTCACTAGATCGAAAAAGTTGAACGCATTCGCGTTGGATGTGTATCGAAAGAAGAATAATCATGTTGGTGGTCCACAGGCAGGACCTGCCGAAACATCAAAAGAGGAAGTTAAAGAAAGTTTATTGGATTCTAAGAATATAGTGCAAGTTACGTTGGAGTTGGAAACGAAAGAAAAAGTGGAGAAAAAGATTGGCGAGTGACTCACTGTGTTAACGTCGAGAATATTCATATATTTAAAGTTGAACCCATATTCCTCAGCCATATTCAAGGAGGAGTAAAGAAAGTGAAAGTGGTTTTATGCCAGCCCGTTACAATAGTGTTTGTAAAACTCTACTGCTGTGAAGTTACTGTGATTAAGTTAATTTGGACTTATTTAAATGGGTTCATTTTATTATGACTGATCTTTTTTTTTAAATAATTCTAAGGAATGTGCTTGTGCTATATGTATACTTATTGTTTTTAGTCTACTTATAAAAGTAACTAGCTGATCTCCATGGTTTCAACCACTTTAAAGAAGTAAAAAAAACATACTTAAACATAAGTGAGTGTATGTGCATGGAGAGCATGTTTGTTTTTTCAAAAATTTATGTCACCTTAATTACATCTTAGAAATTAACTATCTTCCAGTAAGTCTAGTCAAAATTGGTATAGCTGTTCAGAAGATTACTTCAAACAAACAGGCGGATAGATAGACATTTTTTTCTAATTGCCTTTTTGATATAGGTAACATATAATTTCATAAGGATCTAATATAGCATCTAGTTAAAAGGGGTTATTTGGACATTATAAACATACACTTAAATTTTATTTATTTGTGTAGACTAAAAAATAAAAAAAATAAACTATAAAATTGCGTTTATACTAAACCCATCCTTGTGAAATTTGCTTTGAAATAATGAAAATTCTATCTATCGCATTAGTTTTTTTTTTATGATCGAAGTGTCATACAAGCATGCAGTCCACCTGATCATATGGCTACATACGATGCTGCTGCTCATGAATATCTCTAATCAACTTCAGATGAGATGAAGGTCCTACCTGAGGTTGACCACAGATGCGTTAATACCCCTGCGTGCTGAGCTGGGATGCCTGGGATAAGTATGTCTCCTTACCACACCCTTCAGACCAAAACACAGCTGTGCTTAACACTGCTGTTACAAGGCAGAAATAGGTGTAGCGGTGGTGCCGCCGGAGTCGAACTACATGAGGTTCTACCACCTTCAAATTTTATATTCACTGAGTTGTATTGGTATTGAATAGCATCACTCTCTGTCTTATTCAATGTCGTCGGAGACGACGTGTGGACTAAATCTAGGTGACGGGCAGCAGTCACCAACCCCCATACCAAGTGTAGCAATTATTGGAAAAGAAAACATTAATAGAGGTCCAGTAGTAGACTTCTAATGGGTGATGGACGGATCCAAGTCCAGTTCAATTAAGATTTGAAGGATGTTTCCTACCTGGCCTGCCGAAGCATACTGGTTTTACCAATTTTCATAATATTTTAATAGGTTAGTGTTATAAAATAATATAAAAGTTTTAAAAATATGTATTATAGTTTTCAAGTACCTATAGAGTATAAGATTCTGAAGAAAACTCAAGATATGTGAAAATTTAAATAACAGTTTCCACGAAAATCGGTGCGAATAAAAAATTTTTGTAGCTTTAAGTTAATGTATATTTTCAGCTCCATGCATTTGTGTAATGGCTGCAGATTTTTTTAAATGTAAATTGATTAAATATTA
The DNA here is from genome assembly GCA_018251915.1 of Urbanus proteus proteus. NCBI lineage: Eukaryota > Metazoa > Arthropoda > Insecta > Lepidoptera > Hesperiidae > Urbanus > Urbanus proteus. The sequence goes on from DWPV01007561.1 coordinate 2,554, forward strand.
AATATAAATATATATTTTCCGGAAATTGCATAATTTGAAACTAATTATTATAGTTATAATTTCTTTGCTATGCTTTAAATCTGTAGAATGCACTTAGTAGATAAAATATATTTTTATTATCAGTGACATGTCACAATTATTCAACTTGATTCATTAGCTTCAACGATAAAAAAATCTACGTAAGTTACAGTTTGATGCAATAGTTGAAACCTGCACTGCAAACTAGTCGGAAACTCAACAATTTTCCGTACTAGAATAAAACCGCCACTGTAGGAAGCTGATAAAAGTGACATCGGCTGTCTAATCTAAGCGGGCAATCAGGAATCATGGCATCACACTCTTCCGGTGAGCATTGTCGTTAGCAAGTGTGTAAGTGACCCTCACATCGGTCCGTGGCGACGTCAGCGGGGTAGGACACCAAACGCACTTCTGGAGTATGTTATTGATTTTCACCGCCCGGTAGGCGGGGCCAAACCTGTGCGAAAGGGATCACGCGATTGCCCCTCATTAAATCAGAAGAGAAGGCTCTATTTCTCTCAGTTCAGCTCTAATTAAGGACGTACCCATTAACCAACTATTTAAAATAGGTAAGTCTAGAGAAAAACAGTCTGCGAGAGCTATTATAGTCGACTGAAACACTCCAAGTTGTACTGTTTACATTTATGCTGCTGGAAATCTTTGAAACGTAGTTTTCTTCCATTAAACTTTCATCGTACAACTTTTAATAACCAATATAACATCGGCTACGTATAGATTTTGCACTTTCAACGAAGTACTTAGTTATGAACTGTGGTCAAAGTTAGTTTGCGAGGACTTAACTTTAGATAACACGGCTAGAAAAACTGTAAGTGAATAATTTTCCACTTATATGTTATTTAATTTTTATGTATTGACATATCATCAGAGTACCTAGACCTTATTACTAAGATTATGTCACTAACCTAAGTCAATTTTAAAATTTTCTAGGTTTTCACATTTACAATAAGTACACACCTTAGGCCCCCTCATAAAATAACGCCTCAGTTACCTACGTGATAAACGCGCCATGAAATACTGGATCCCTGATGTATCTTTAGCAAGTAGCTGATTTATCCAAAACTCTGAAGCAACAAGCGTCATGGACGGACGTGGATAAAGGGTAACGACTCTGGTCCATAACAGAAATCAGCTGACAATTTTACATAACTCTTCCAGTAATATACAACGTTGAAATCCATTAAGTCCATTGAAAGATAGAATATGTATGTAGGACAAATGTATGTTGTTATTGAAAATAATGCATTTAAATATTTGAAAGCAAATACGCAATATCTAACTTACAGCATTTTGGTACGAAAAGTTAAACTTAATATAATTTTTCGTTTGTACCTACTGTGATTTGTTGCGCACAATTTTACAATAATGTAAAAAATATATTCATGTAAGTAACATTAAATTTAAATAATATGTTCGAAATAATTGAAATAATTTTTTTTGAAAATTGTTTTGATTCAATTAAATTTAAAAACATCAATCAAAACAATTCGTATATTTATTTTTAAATTTCCAAGCCTATCATCTATATTAAAATTATAAAATAAATCTCAAATAAAAAAAAAAACTTTAAAACACATCAACCATACAACTTAAAACGCAACTCAACTCAAACACCCATAAAGCATATTAACTTGTACGCGTAAACTTGAGTGGGAAAAACTACCGCTAGTGACATATCCCGACAGTTCAAAGGGTCACGGCTGTCGGGAACGTAATCGGGACGGCGGGCGATCGTGGCGCGAATAACAATACTCCTGTTTAGAATCCCGACTCCAATCTGCATAACAGTATGTACACACGATAACAGACTGGAGTGATTTTTATACAAGCAACTTGGTAAAAGGACATCTGTTACTTAGGAAAGGGAGATTTGAGACGTGAAGAGTGTAGGAACTTTTGCATGTTGTAGGGAATATGAGATGTCGTATAAAAATATACTATATTATTGGTTTAGGTGGTAGAATCTTTTGTGGTTGAATTTTGAAAGGCTACAGCCACAGTTTTTGCTTTTTTTTAAGTTAAGCACTGTTGTGTTTAGGTTTGAAGGTGTGGTAATGAAGAAGACATCCTTTTCTGTGACGTAAGCTTAGACCATAGCTTAGCCCATAGGAAATATTCTAAGCAAGGAGGAAATCATACTCAAATTAAGAAGTATTTAATATTTCAATTGCATTATGCTACTGAGGATTTTTTTTTGCTAATTTTGATAATTTATTATTATTATTTAATCCCTTATCCTCAAATCTTAGTAAGTGGTGCCTACTTAATATGCGGTACTAACTAAGGTAAACATTTTACTAAGTAAATAAAAACAATTTTGGTTAACTTACTACAATATTGACAAGACTTAACTCAGTACCTTGCTGTTTTAAACTAAGCGCTGGAGTAAGTCATAAAGTAGACTTAATATTCTGTTTACCACAGACAAGGAGAATTTTAATGCCTTCTCGGCAAGTTTGAAACTGTTTTCCGCCTTTCTTTCTACGTTGGCTACTATCACATGATTTAAGAGTAAAATATAAATTGTCGCTTACTTCGTTTTTCTTCATAATTTGCTCTCTTATTCTTTCTAGAGATCTTGAGGAACAAACATTTTAATTATTTTTATAACTGTTTTTATATGTAAAAGTTAAGCAGTAACTGCAGACCATGGATATACTAACTGTAATAATATGTACAGGTTGTCCAAAAAGTACCACGACAAACTTGGGTCGGAATTAAGTCAACATACTTTTGGGACACCCTGTATAACGAGTTGCAGCTGCAGACAGACTGAAGGCTATGATGTAGAGTAAGATATAACCCCTCTAAAGTGAATCTATTTCATTTTACATTTGAAGCCACAACATAGCAATAGCATAGCACTCCATTCTAATGTATATATTGAAAATACAATTACACGTATTAGTAACGATAAGTCTCTAAAACAAACTAAATATTGTTTACAGGTGGTAGATCGCTGACTCTCTGATGACTCTAGAGCCACCATTTCTGCATTCTGCTTATTTTTGCCAAATAGCAATAGTGATCTGGTCTATAAGGAGAAAAACACCTAGGTTCTTAGTAGCAACGCATTTGTAGCCGACCTCAGATAGGATTCTTATGTGTCCCACTTTTCGTTTGACTATGTATTTAGTTTTTCCATACGCGACACTTACCATATACCATTAGGACTACATTCTCATCAGTTCCAATATTCATTACCTACATAATACAAAAATTAAACTTTAAGACAAAACCTACGAGTAGTATAAACCTTGAAGTATTTCATCAAATTGTAGAGCAAAGGCCACACAAGGACTGTAACCTTCTATCCCACAGACTTAAGTCCTCCAAACTCAGTGAGATTGAGATCGTTGACAACTTGACGAACCGTCTCCGTGCGGGGTCAAGAAGTTTATTGATAATATAATTAAGTACGCTGGCCCAGTGTTAAGAAGGTACTCTATGCTTTTGGATTTTGCATAGAAACAATTTATGAAATACAATTCGATTAGTAAACATCTCTCGGCCATCTTATTTGGTAAAAAACGTATATTATAGAGCCATGTTTCTTCGTTTAAGACATTTTCAACGTTGCTGTGTAAGGTACCATTTTTTCATTACGTCCAATGCCTAAGTTGCAAACGGTTACTAAACAACTATTTAATAGTTTAAATACCTATTAATAAATTGCGAAAACCATCATTAAACACCGAAAAAACTGGATCCAATAATTAAGTAACCACCGAAAGCATTCAAATTTATTCACAAACTCAATTCTTTCAACCTAAATGGTTTTAGATTGAAATTTTACGGATAAAAATGCGAAACCAAATACCGGGGCGGTACTAAAATTCGATAATAACTTTCTTCGGAATAGCTTCCTCAGATTTTAATACGTACAATTAGGTAGCGAGTGCCGACTGCAAAATTCGCGATATTGCCCTCAAAGATCTCATCGAACCCTTACAATTTTCAATTTGGTTTCGGTCGAACAATAACAATTTGAACGTGAAAGAGGCCTATTTTGGGAAAAAAGTAAAAGGCGGTCAGCACAATCAAGACTTTCAAGCGCAGAAATATAAATGAAGTCATTAATTATCCGCGATCCCAGTTATTTTTCCCTCCTGAACGCCCTCTGCCACCCGCTTACCGATCCGTCATAACCACATGCCTGATTGTATGCGAGTAAGCGACTAATATGTTGCTAAGTAGTTGTTAAAACGTAACGGCTATACGCATATAAGTGCTACACTTGTAACCGTTAGTAAATATTGTAAATAATATAAAAATGTGTTGCGACTTCGTAAACACCTCTTATACTTTTTGTACCCGAACTCCTGTGACTGTGTCTTAAAGTTTAAGACAAATGTTAAAGTTCAGTGTTTCGATGTCTTACAACCATTATCGTTTGAAGAGAGGGTCATTTTGATGAATACTCAGTACTTATGCTAGTAGTCTCTTAAAACTGTTGTTTTGAACAACATTAGCCACATAACGGAAAAAAAACTATTACGGTTTATGCATAAACGTGATTTGACATCTATTTAACATTTCTATAACGGAAGACGTGGAAAATACAAGATATGGATAATGCTTACCTATCCAAGTTTCCTTATAATCTGTATGAATAGTTTAGTAACCAATACCTGCTTAACTTTTCTTTCTTTATACCAAAAATATCGAACTCTTAACAAATAATAGAATTTAAAATAAGATATTATAATATACTTTATAATAAATTTTCATAATAATATATTTTCAAACTTTATTTCAAACCACTACCTAAGAGTGCCTATTTTTATTTTTCCATTAATTTGCTGAAAGTAGCTCAACCATCTAATAGCAAGTTTTCATCGCTAAACAAGATTATAACTCTATAAAAATTCCATAATACCAGCCACCGGATATCTCCTGATATTATTTATAATAGACTAAGCCATATAAAACTATCTGTATTATAGTTGTTGTAGAATAGTTGGATGTTGTAGAATAAAAATATATATTTAAAAAAAAATATGCCATAAGATCTGTAAGGCATACTAATCTGATAATAAGTAGACAAATAATGAAAGCGTAATATTTTCTTTATAATAGACTAAGAAAGGTTTTAATTTACCTACTACTACTACTACTAACCTAAACCATTTATGTGTGTGACGGAATTTTTAACCACTTCCCTATCACTTTACTTACACATAATTAACCTATAGGAAGAATTTATTATCTATTATATTATACCATTCACACACTATGTGTATTTAAAAATCAAAAAAAATATCATCAGCAATTTCATACGTTCTAACAAATTACCCATTTTCAGGAAAACAAAAAAAACAGGATTGTCAAAGTACATTTATAAGTAAAGTTTTCCCTTAACAGTCAATTTAACAAAACATTAAGCGAGTCCCGTTCGTCTTAAAGGTATTTCCAGAAAACCAAAAGGGTCGAACGTCACCTAGTGAGGCGTATAACTGGGAGGATTGACGCCGCGCATTGTTTACCAAAACAATGGACGACCTCTGCGGAGTCATTAACCCACGTCTGGCTTCAATCTTACCTCGCAACGTTTATGTTATGCAACTGGTTGTACATTCGTGGATAGTGGGACTTTAGTTGTACAAATGTGATGTTTGTCTCAACGCGGTACACTTATAACGAAAAGTAATAATTACATGTCAAGAAATATTTCATCACTTGAATTGAATGAAAAACTCATATATGCGCCTCCTGACTTTTGATCTGCATTGCAAAGTCATCGCAGACATATAAAAATTAAGAACTAATTAAGGACTAATTAAGAAATTAACTAGATAATTAAGAAAAATAATATCATTAAATATAATGAAATTTAAATTGATAAATAAATTAAGTGAGTAAAGCACTTGTATTTAAAGATAATATCTACCTGTTAAGAATCGTTTACCTACCTATAAGAGTTGTTATGGATATGAAAAAGGTTGGTTAATCTAATTAGTTTGCCTTAATATTAAGATTATTTTACATACACTGCATACTAATGACTTTAATTAAGTAATATTTACATATTTAAATGAAACTCTTAAACTGATCTAAACTATTATTTTTTATAGTTCGGTCACACTGATCTTATCTATTTCTTTCTTAGATCAAATGTTGAGTCAGAAGTTTTTAAATGAAAACATTAAAAAATTCTGTCTTATATTTCAGAATTCAGGTAATATTTGCAATAAATTGGTCATTAAATTACAATAAATTACATAGTATAATATACCGCTGTCCATGAGCAACTGACAATACATAAAGACCTACTTGCTCATTAATTACTTCACATAGATAAAAAAGTATAATAGGTTGACTATACACATATTATTGGTAATTGTTAACGTTTAATCACATGTGTGCTTACTGTAAGTAACAATAAAGCACGAGGCAGAACTTCATAGAGCACGTTGTGTATCTTCTCGACACGTGCTGCCTTGAAATGAATATGAATTCGTGTATCAATACTATTAATGTAGTCGACTATAGTTGATTGTATCTATTATGTGTTGTAGTTATCTCGAATAAACTTTTTTATTTTCTTTTCTTTCTTTTCAAATGCATTAGCTAGAAACTCGCAATATTGTGAGTATTGAAATATCAATTTGTGACGATGTTGTTTAAATTATTTGGCAATATTCGTAATTCATATAAACATATGTAACATTACTATGACGACTATCTTTGATTTTTTCTTTTCATACCGACTACCTACTGACTTCGACTTCTCTTTACTAGGGCACTAAGTATGTCTAAATACATAGTTGGTCACTTGACAAATGTATGAATCATCATTATTTCTATTATAAACATTTTAATCATCATATTGTTATGTGTGTGTTGCTCTCCCGGGTGGAGGGGGATTTCTCCCCATGAGGATTTCTCCGCGTTAAAAAAAAGTGTGTGTGTATTATAGTGTAGTTTTACTTGAACTTATATACGAATAGAAATTAAGGGAAATGCGAAGCAATCTTCGACAAAATTAGCTTGTTGCTTTCAGCGTAAATGACAGAACACTGACTCAGAAAATTACAAATTTTGACCACTCCAACCCCATAAGTCTTTGCCTCTTTCGCTACTCGAGAACACTCATACTGAGACACCATCCCCACACTAGAGTTACTACTAGAGTTCTTAGAAATTACGACTATATTTTTACGACTGTATTTATAAACTAAAATATTTGCGTGCAATCCATTGTTGTGTACATTAAAATAATCGTGCGTGCGACTGTGGGTAGATTTTATAACTGGAAGCACTGCTAATTCGACTGGTCTGTAGAAACAGTATAATTTTACGACTCCGCAAAGCACGCGAAGAATCTCACGTCGCTATAAAACTGAGTATCTTGTGTCACTGAAATGGAGTACACGATAAGCGATACTAATAAATATGAAGCATTCTTATGAGTGGTAATTTACAAGGATACAACGCTAAAGGAAGATATACGTTTCATAAAAAGGCGATGCCAACTGAGTTTTTTTGTCATTAATGGTTATTTGAACAGAAACGCGAAAGATTAAGTCAGTTCTAATCTAATCCAGCTCTCCGTAACCACTCAACTACAAATTTAAACTAGTTGAAACTTTGACAAATTTCCTAAATTTGTAGTATTTTTGTAACGTACCAAACAGTTAATTATCTAAAATCTGCACCTGTACGTAATAGGAATGTTGTCAAATCAGTGGCAACTACTTTTTTAAGTTAATACACATTTTATTAATTGTTTAAATAATATTTTTGTTAAAATTGATCGCCATTGCTTGAAATAAGACAATTCCCTGAGACGCAGTGCGCAAGTTATGCTACATTTATAGTTAAGGACGTAAAATCATTTCTTTATTTAAAACCTCAACCATGACTTCATTTAAAATTATTTTAAGACAATGGAGCAGTAAATCTGTATGAGAGGTTAAGTATCATTTCAAAATCCATACTAATAATATTCTCTATTTTTAACCGACTTCAAAAAAGGAGGAGGTTCTCAATTCGGCTGTATTTTTTTTTTTTTTTTTTTTGGATGTTC
>DWPV01007562.1:0-10617 GCA_018251915.1 Urbanus proteus proteus
ACTAGACAACTTGGTTATTATGTATAATGACCAGTTATTATGTATAATAGCCAATTAATCACTTTGACTGTAACATACATACCGAAAACCTAATTCCCGTGTAGAAAACAGACTCTCTTTATTTTCTCTACGAATCTGTAAGTCATGCATTGATGGTATGTAGTACCTTAACAGATAGGTATTTAACAGAGTAAAGCATATTATGCGCCAATCACCCCAGCCAACAGACTAGTCAACACAGAGGATATGTGCACGATAACATTTGCATTTTTGAGCACACTTGATAGTAGATATCTAATGTCGCATGGAACATTAGCAGGTAACATAAACGTGTTTACCTTGACCGCACTTAGCTTGCCCATGGTATTCATTCATACAGACATTCAGATGATATTATTCTAATTCATATCGTTGCGCGTTTTGATATAGATGCGATAAACATTTTTCAGTCAGACTGCAACGCTTTTTATGTCGTACTACTGGGTCTCTCTTCAACGCAGAGGCCTGGAGAGTACCCTACCACGCCATTGCAATGCACTATTAGTGGCATTTTAGTCTTTAGTGAGCTACCATGTTCTTCTACCTATGTAATGATATATTTACATATAGACGATATTTTAAGTATACTTAAACCTATCCTTAAAGCAAACAATATGATTCATAATCATTTACTCATGAGTTTAGAATCTAGACGAAAGTTTATAATAACTAGGTATAGGTAATTATATGAGGTACGTATTTATAATTCTAGCATTATTAAGAGTCATAGCGAATTATAATGCGATAATTATAAAACGATATTTATTTCGCACTTTTCCTAAGTCATTTAATTATGCTATTTTTAAATATGCCATAAAAGAATGATTAGGTACGTTGTCCTTCGCCTAATTCCCGCATTTCTGCATCTGTTCAAAACTAGACACTAATAATGAGGCACATTAAACAACAATAACAGTGCAGCCTGTGCTATGAGTCACTAAGGCCAGCAGACTTCACTCATTGAGACAGCTTTAGTCTGCAAATTCTGCAGCAGCCAGCGTTCACGCGTTCTCTACGTAGAGTCGTAGGCACGTCAGTACGCGTCAGTCTATACTCGTCACCGGTCGACGTCGCCGCGCCCCACACGTTGGCCGCGAACGCGGGAAAAGTTTACATTATGGGGGGAAAATAAGGAAAAACACTTCACAGTCAAAAGTTAAATTTACATCGCGTAAAACAAGACATGGTTGTAGTTAAAATATTGATAAAGTAGTGAAATATTTTGGAAATTGAAACATGCTGAAAATTTTGGCTGCAGTTCTGGTAAGTAAATAAACCTATCTAGATTTACCACTTAATTGCCTTACACAAAAATGTTTTTTGCATGAGGTAGGTAAATTAGAGCTTATTTTTTCTAACCAAAAATAATAACCACTATTAGAAAATAAAAAAAATAACCCCAGGAGGTCCGGGTTTGATCACAAGTGAAGAGGTTTCTAAAATTTTCTTAAATGTCTACTAACCCGCACATAGAGAACGCCTTAACACTTATTTACAAAGAAACCCCCTGTCGATCCATGTAAGTCATGTAACCCCATGTAAGCCAATAATGGGTTTGGTACCTAATGTTGGAACTAATGTATTAATAGACTTTTACAAATAAATACGCACCAAAACAAGTGTTTCCATGTAGGTTTAAAGGTGGTAGAACCCTTGTGTTTCGACTCCGGCGGCACCACCGCCTCACCACACCTATGTCTACCTTATAACAGCAGTGTTCAGCACTGCTTTGTTCTGGTCTGAAGGGTGTGGTAAGGGAGACATATTATTCGAGGCGTTCCAACTTAGTCCTGAGGGGTAGCAACGCATCTGTGGTCGACTCCAGGTTAAACTGAGATCATATCTGGGGTTGATTACAAATGGCCTTGGGCGGCAGTGGCCACTTACCAAGTTGGCTGCATTCTCGTTTGCTCTTTCTATAATATTAAAGAGTAGGTTACCTACATTTTGTAACTCAAAAAGAGTTACATGTTACTTTTGAAAAGTACCTATAGGGGGATGGTTCGATAACATCATCGATAGAGCTTCAAACAACCTATTAGGCATAGATATAAAAGATCTTGATATTCCATCAAAATTCGCAGTACAAACTACCTATCCACACCGACTTACGTTTACGATATTCTTTACTACTTTTTCCTTTACCTTACCTTACCTTACCTTACCTTTCATACATTTTTTATTTCGCCTTTCATTTTCTATCTTTCATACATTTTTTTATTGGGTGAAAATATATATTATTTTGGACAAAAATCAATCGGACTGGCAGTAGAATGTAGGTGTCTACTTATATAGTAGGTAGGTACATATATTTTAAATTATTAACTTATTTATAAACAAACATAAAAGACACCTTCCAAATTTTTAATCTTTCACGGCATCTCTAATTAATCTTTATAGACACTGTATAAGCAGACTCCAAAAATAGATAGATAACGAATCTTTTCATCAATCATATCAATTACCAATTAAGCAAAATCTCGAAAAAAAATAAAGACCCGAATCGTAGCGAGTGTCGTCTATGGTGACTAGTTTTAGTTTGAACTTTTATCTAAGTAGACTGAAGTAGGTGCAGTTTTACAAGACATAATTTCTAAGTTCATCTATATTTTGGCAGTATGATTCCAATCTATTGGAGATTTCAAGCAATTTACGGTGAAACTTACAGATCTTAATCGTTACATAAAGTCGAGTGTCGGCATAAATTGTTTTTATTACACATAGCTGTCTAAAACCTACGCTTTTTTCCAAAAATGTTCACTCCTGTGACCTCTGATTCGTGGTACCCTGACCGAATTTTTATACACTTAAAAGCAAACATTACTCATTTTAAAAAGAAACTTTTGAACAAAAACTAAAGGTAAATGAGTAATAAACTTGAAACAATATCGAGTTTAAATAACGTCTCTACATTGAAACACGACGCCATCAATGCTGAGGTTCGGAAAAACATAAATAAATCATAGGAAATAAAATTTACCTACGCCTTAATAATAAGGTTGAGTTAGTAATTAAGAAGAAGAGAAAAGAAGAGGATAAAATATTGTATAGGTTTATTTTTTAGTTGTTCTTCCCAGAAATTGGGAAATGAAAGTTAGTTTGATTTTATATTATTCTCGCAGGCATTTTTTCATGAATACAATTATTTATTTAAAAAATATTATATCTTTAATATGAACGATTTTACGAGGTAAGACAATAAATATATTTAATAACTAACTACGGTCATTAAACAGGCAAAATATCCAAGGTTTTTCTTTGGTTTCTCTTTAGATGACAAAATTATAATTGAGAAATTTGTTTTTCTTTTGTGAAATTAAATACGTACTAAAAACATCGTAAACTGTTTACTAGCAATTTTTCAGAAATGTTTAAGAATTATTTTGCTATTTGGTTATTTTCTAAACGATTTCGCAAAAGATAAAGAATACCTATTCAACAGGAACCATGGTGCCGGTCTGATAGCATCACTTTTCCTGTGGATGTTGTAGGGGGTAACTATAACAAAACCCAGTGAATGCTCCCATCACGGATCGTCTGTATCCAACACCAGACCAGCAGTCCTCAAAAGGCTGGTGTATTAACGGACGAGACATAAAAAATCTGTAGATTAGTCTTTCAAATAAATGTAAAAAATAATGATAGGTTGACATAGGTATTTCCAATAATTTCTACAAATATAAGCCAGCGGTTTGGCTTACATACAAACATGTCCACCTGCTTTCCTTTATGGGTTGGAATAAAGTGGTGCCCATTTAATACAATCAACTTATCCTCTAAAATTCTATCGCTATTTAAGCTAACGATTCGCTCGACGCTCTTCGCTTTCCGATTTCAATTTTGTGATACAAAAAGATACTTATTGGTATAAATAGTTACATGGTCTATTTAATAACAATAAGGACTAATCCAATGAGATATTTTTCATAAAAGATATACAATGATATATTCATATCATTGTCCATTTAGCCGTTACACTTTGACGTACTTTTTTATGTTATGTAGTCCAGTAATACAACACTTTTAGTTGCTAGATATTTTCGTTAGAATTATTAGTTAGGCAGGTGTGTTATCCGCTGTCACCTCCGGTTTGGTCTTTTGCGCTACCAGTTTCGGCTGTTGCAATAATGAAGAATATTGTTATCTTTATTTCGAGTTGAGATCTGTTAACAAACAAATGAAAATAGGGAATTGAACCATTTTGCTTATGTCTATTTAGATTAACCACATGCGAATACAACTAATACGTAAGCATAATAGGTACCTACCAACATAATTTCATTACTCTAACAAATAATATAAATTAGAGCAAGTAATTATAGTGTGTAAAAATTCGTTGATTGTAAATCGATTTTGCTAAGATACTTTGTTAGATACCTACATCGATTTTCTGTAAGTACTGACATTAATAATTATATGCAAGTAAGTCGAATGGGAAAATAAAGACTGTTCGTTTACCTAAACTTACTTACTGTAGTACATGTTGATATCACTAACAAAATATCAATGTGTACTAAACAGACATTAATATGTATCAGGCGCGACCGCTCGACAAGGTTGCGCGGGCGCCGGGAACAGGTACTAGTGTTTAATGATGCGGGTTCAATCCTTCCATATCGTACGGGCCAACTCCGACATGAATACAAATGGAGCCGGTGAAATTCTTTTCACTCGCAAAACACAGCTTAGCAACTGATGGTAACAGAAGGCAGATTCGTTCCGCATAGCTTTGAATGTTACGAAACTTGAAAAAAAAAAACATTTGTCATTTTAATAGAACATTCTTCAAACCTTAGCTTAAAAATTATAATATTGTGCAAAATACAAAAATATTTAAGCAGTGTTAGCGTAACGGTTAAAAACTCTACCTCCCAATTAAGAGGTCCCAGATTTCCTGACAAACACTAGGTACACACGCCTTAGAGTCCTTAAAAAGAAGGCACTCGATATGGACGGCAGTGGCCACTTACCATCAGGTAGACTGCATGCTCGTTTGCTACTTCAATAACATAAATAAGTATTTTAGCCTCGATATTCGTAATTACTAATTTTTGCTATGTCAAAAATAGGTTTCACTAAATTTTTAATACCATAGACATAATTTAACAGGTTTCTGGATCTATAATTAATTACAATATATAATATATTTTAAATAAGTTAGTGATTAAAGTAACAGGCGAAATAATTATGTGCTGTACTCAGTAGATAAAATTATTGGCTGTTTGCTGTTTAAGTATGCTTGCTTACAAAAAGTACTTATCGAAGTATTTTTTGTAGTAAGCAGTTTAATAATATTCATGAATCTGTCAAACTCAGGAAGTAAAGACATCCGCACTGATGTCATTTTGATTCTGTGAGAACTTTTATAGCTACCGTTGAGAATGTCAAGCACTTAACTGATAATTATTTCTTAAGAAATATAATTATGTACCTACCTACCTGCAGGATATTTAAATAAATAATAAAGTTCATTGTAGTATGTGTTAACAGTTATTTTATAAATAATGTTGAAACTTATAGAATAAATGTACTAGGTAAATGCAGAGAACATACTGTATATTTTTGTAGAGTCACAACCTTATTTGTCTATATAAATGTGAGGGAGTTATGTAAAATTCGTAAAATAACTATTTACTATAATTCAAAGAATACTAAGTGCCTAATATTTTAAAAACAAAGCCTTATTTCAATAGGTACTTAACTCAAGGTAAATGTTTAAAATCTAAGTTATCTGCTAAGCTATTCTTATGCATTATGACATCATTATTATTTTTGTATAAAGCATCAAAATACCTAAACATATACCGAGATTATCCATGAAGTATAAAGGGTTTCTTATAAATTTAATATGCGTGCGCGTGCGCTTGTGCCGTTGACGCAGTGACGCGGCAACTATGTCAATGCCGCGCGCACTATCTATCGAATACTCTTATCGACCTCTTCGATTATTGGAAAACATTACGAAACTACTGTAATCCTCTAATTTGCTACAAATACAACTAGTTGCACACAATTGAGTAATTATTTCGTGCATTTAATTGGATTTACACCTAACAATTCATTTTATTTCTTATTCATACTTACACTACACTTGTACTGTTTTTGTAATAGGCATAAAAGTAGGAAATGATAGGCAATTCTCTTGTTATGTTCGTTGTCACTACTGTCCATCGACATTTATCATCCCCAGATAAAATTAGACTCTTGCTTACTTGACGTGGGCCACTGAAGGTAGTGGGGTGGAAAAATTCTGAGGTCTTAATTCGAACGCCAAGCAGCCCTATTAAAATTGGTTAATCTTATGTAGCACACATGACTGAGTGCGAACCTTACAGTACAAATTTACATAAACACAAATACGATTAACGAAATATTGGCTATCAAACAACGTAGTTATAGATAGGTTTATTTCCGTTACTGCCGCACTGACCTATATAATCGTTATCACAACTACATAGTTAATTCGCTAAAGTATTCTTGCTAATACCTATTAGAAATATTTTTTTTTGTAAACAACTAAAAGTAAGGCAGAGCCGAGCAGCAGAACTACCTTTGTAAAGATAGAACTCTATGAGAATATTTCTACCGGAACAGAAATCCTATAGTCTCCACTCATTTCCACTTTTAGACCATATAACAACATATAAATAAGATTGACTCTACAAAATGAGGGAACCTACTTTTACTGCAATTATGCAATAAGTTTTAACGTTACTTAATTAAATAATTAAACACCTAAATATTTCAGCTTATTTGAATAATTGTAAGCTTGTTTGATGGAGTTGAAAACAGTAAATTACAAGTACCTAGCCATATTTAATAATCATCCTTACACGAATTAAAATAATTTAGCATGTATAGCTACTTTTATTATTAAAAATGCATTTAGCCTATTCGAGGCGTATGCCAAAAATAAGTACATTTAGTAAGCTGGATTTGGAACATCGGAACCATAAAATGAGATCTCGCCGACTTTTATTGGTAATAACGAAGATTCTAACACAAGTTGAAATTAAATAAAAGTCAGGCAATTCGATAAAGTAAATACATTTATTTTCATTGCTTCATTAATTATTATTCATTGCATCTTTGGTTTTTACGCTCTTTTCCATATTAGAAATTAATTGATTAGGTACCTACCTGATAGCTATGTTTTCCTTCACTATGATGTATTAGGTATGAAGGAAAACATCGTGTAGAAACCTTTTTAAAAAATACTCTGCAATATGTATAGATAACTATTTATAAGTACTTACATCGCCACTGGGGATAGGTATGGCATTGATATCTCATATTACGGGAAGAGACTACGAGGAGATATTTACCATGTATGTATTACCGTGCTAATATATGTAAGTATGTACTATATTAAACAGGCAGGCAATATTTTTTATGTCGGAAGTACTCTGTAGCAGAATGGTGTTTACGAAATTAGGAATCTACCTTATTAAAATCAGCTACTGTAAGTACCTACATGTAATAGTAACCTAAATCTATTAATGATACTATGTTTATTATGAATTTAGGCATTTTAGGCAAAGACAGAATAGTAGAGTCGTTTTCACGAAAGAAGTCCCCTGGAATTTTTGGAAACTAAATGTAACATCCTTATTTAAAGTGACTTCTTTCATGAAAAAGACGCTATCTTTTTGTTTTGTTTGTCGAACGATTTTATTTTTGAAGGTCCTTTCTCATTTTTTCTTATCGATAAAACTTTGGAAATTTTATGGTCATGGTCGAATTTTGAATACTTATCGAACGAAACCTAAAACGAATTATTATATGACCTTCAAAGCAGCAATTGCTTAACAAAACCGAGATCTTCAAAGGTTGGGATCTTATTTCAAAATCAGCTCTAGTAACAAATGGTAGTCATTCGGGTCAGCCAATTTGCTAGGCCCTAAGGCAGTTGAACATTCCAAAACGACTTTTCTATCTGTTTAACTGGCCAATGTTTCTCAAAGTGGACGACAACCTCCCTTTGGAAGTCTACAGGGAGGCAGAAAAGGGCCCAAAGAAAATTTGACGCCCCCCGTCCCCCGTTGAAGCGGCTTAGGGGTCAATCTTTGATTTGTTTTACTAAATAAACTAAATGTGAACGTTAGTCAACTTTGCGAGAAATAGAAGGACATTTTTTCGCCTTATATCACAGCCAGATTCTAGGTAAAAAATAAACGGCTATTGTTTGAAATCGAATCAAATTTTGCGGACCATTAGAAAATAACAAATTATTTAAGTGGGCGACGCACTAAATGAGTTTAAGAACCACTGACATAAACGGATAAATCTTAAGTTATAGATACGTAGTTAGTTAAACATTGGCATCTCGCCCCACTTGATGCTTACCCAATTTACTCCAGCTGGGTTTATCTCAAATGGGAGTGGATCGTAATAGAACTTTGTTGTTACGATGAACCTTATATAAGGATTTAGTACACTAACATTATCGGATGTAATAGTGACTGAAATTATGTAGGTACCTAACAGTTAGATACATAATTATTAATTTCAATCAATTTATATTTAATCAACTAGGTTTTTGTTTTTTGTATGACATATTAAAAAAGAAGTCTTTTAATTTTTTGTATTACATTAAAAAATTATTGATAAGTTTAAAGAATTGGCTGTGATGGACAGGCAGACAACTGGCATACCGACAGACAGATAAATGACATATGATTGATCTAATGAGAATCATTCCATTATGTGAAGTGATACCAAACCTGATTTTTTATTTGTTAATTGTAAAATTGACGTGGGCGTTAAATTTATGCCGTTATTAACATAAAAAATATAATATAGGTACATATCTATATATCATTCAATTTTTCTTATACCGCGAATGCATTCATGCAAATCCAATTCATGAAACAAGTTGACTTAACCCGGTCATAGTAACATAAATATCTCCCACGGGAACTATTTTTATCAACATTGTACCAAAATGTGCCCTCCCGTCAACTAGGGTTGGCACATTCTAATATAGAAAAATAGTAGTTATTTTATCTCAAAAAAATAACAAAGAATATAAGGTTTTGGGAATCTCTGAATAAATAAACCAATGTATCGTATTTGTTGTAATAGTAGTATTTATCCTATTTGTACCAATATAGCGGAAAAAATGCATGTTTTTATAGTTATTGTTACGTTGCGATATTAGTAGTTAAGACTAGGTTGGTCAATACTACATACTTTATTTTCTGAAACCCATATTTTAGTACACGCGTAAAAGTTTCACTGTAATACCTATAAGATTCCGCTACCAGCTACATTTTAGAAAACGCTTAACACATTCACTCACCACGCTACAGCATGTAAAGCGATATGTGGGAGAAGAGTTGAGTATGCCTCCCACTATTTTTATTATAATACTTATAGGTATATTGATTAAAATTTAGTACGATACGACAACAGTAATGATGGCAACCCTACCGTCAAGTGCTCGAACATTTTCACAAGTAGGTACTATGACACGGTCGATTGTTTCTTAACTAAAATAGTATTCATGGATACCTAAAATTAATCACATGTTACATTTAAAATGTCAAAACGGGAATACTTTTAAGCATCACTACATAGTATAAAATAAAGTCGCTTTCCGCTGTCTGTCCCTATATATGGCTTAGAACTTTAAAACTACGCAACGGATTTTCATGAGGTTTTTTTAATAGATAGAGTGATTCAAGAGGATAGTTTACATGTAATTTAAGGCGGGGCAAGCCGCGGGAAAAAGCTAGTAGTTTATATGAAGTACTGAAAAATAATTTGAAATTCATGTCCCACCTACCGTACTTTTATTATTACCTATTACATACTAAACACCTCTTTAATTCCACATTGCTATTGCTTCACGAAAAAGTGAACTTAGTACATTCTAGAATAGATTTGCAGTTTTAAAAGTAGACATGATTTGATTACCTACTAATTACAAAAGTGAAAGCTTGTTAATTACATTTTTATCTTTCAATACTTATTCGTAATTAAGTCTTACAATAAGACAAACGGCTACCTGATAGAAAGTAGTCACCCTCGCCTATGGACATTTGCTACACCAGAGTGCCGATGTATCGCCAGCTTTGCTACTAATACTGCGAGATTTCCTTAAAAAATAACTAAGTAGTTAGTTTTAACTACGTAGATAATTACCTAAGCTTGTTACATATGATAGCTTTCACAATACGAAAGCTCACGTGCTTTGTTCAGAACCTGTCGTCTCGAACAAGTTTCGTTGCCGTCACTCTTATTGCGCAAAGCTCGGAATTAATGACGTGGTCGAAGCTAATTCTCGTAAGGGGGTCCACTTACAAAGTGCTTCGGTATTTACACTCAGCTGAACCACTGAAGGACGTAGAGCTTAATGTGTCTGGCATATAACAATGTTGAGATTGATCTACGTACCTCTATATTTATATTTTTATACATAAACTAGCTTTTGCCCGCAGCTTCGCTTACGTGTACTACTGAAATGGGATGGAGATTTTCTATGTATTAAAGCATTTGTGTGCCGAATTACTTAAAAACCCGTTAAACCATCTTTGCGTAAAATATTACTACACATTTATCGATCTACCCATTCTT
>DWPV01007563.1:0-10617 GCA_018251915.1 Urbanus proteus proteus
TTTACAAAACCCAGCTTGTATAATAGATGAAAGACCTATCTTTTGATATACATTGTTTATTATTCATAATAACGAGTAAATTTCCAGTAATGGAGCTTTTCCCAAAAGTGGGGCAACTATCCGGCTTTTACCCTAAGTATAGCATCCGCTTGTCTTTTAAGAAATGATACAGTAGAAAAATATCCGTTATAATATTTAAATTATTAACATATCCAAAAATTGTACATTTATATTCAATAAACAAACAGTTTGAGAGCTCCAGTGAATCGAACTAAATAGAGATTTACCAATTTAGTGCCGTGTCGTTGAACACTGCCCTCTTAAGAGGGACATCTCCGATACTGAAGTGTTGCATTGGAATGTAATGTAATCGCACATTTACTTTATTACAAATATTTATATTTTTATAAAAATAAAATAGGAGGTGGTTGGTTATGCAGTTCATATTTAATTTCTACTTCTACAACATAGAATGCATAGTCGGACGCTTATATGTAATCGCGCCCTAAGTTTCCTTGCAAGACGTACCATCAGATCATGTTGACATTTACTTAAATGCACAAATATGGATGTACACTACACCGTTCCGAGTTCCGACTGTAAAATGAGTGTATAAAATAATCTGTACGAGTAACATACTCGCTACACCAAACGACTCGTTTAACCTTTGAGCTGCTATCGCGAATACCCAAGTCTCTACTCTGTTCTTGGGGATATTTTGAGTATAGCTATAACTTACTCTTTACTGCAATATATCCAATTTATACCTTATTTTCTAATGTGTCTTTGAAGAGCATTATGTGTAGGTAGAATATAGATATTATGCATTTACTTATTATAGTAGTTTTACCATTTTGGAGGGTTTCTTTCCGAAAATTGAAGGTTTTAATATTTTTACTTAAACAAGCTTTTGCTTAATGGGTTCTCTCCTCTGTCCTCTGTTTAGGTATCATATCACAAGGGAATTCTCAAAGACTTGCTAGAAAAATCACAACAGTTTGATTGTCTTTAAATATGATTAATATGATCATGCTTTCTACAATCGTAACTTCACACAAGGGTATTATAAACTATTCATACATACAGGCACGGATTATAGTTACTTAGACCGAATTAAAAAATCCAAATTCGTTATTAAATATCTGCTTAGTCGAAATCATACTTAAATCCTTTTGTGTGTCAAGCCTTTTCTTTGCACTACCTTTTGTAACTGGCCAAAATTATTGATATTTAGAGCCACAACGATAGATAAATAAAATAAAATAAACAGATTATAAAATAAAGCTAATATTACAGTTTACCAGATATTCTAGTGACGCGTATAAAGATTTTAAGGCTACAGATGCGATCATTAAGAAGGTAATAAACGATAAGCTTTCATCACTTGTTGGAATCAAAGAAATCTGTTCTCGGAACTACTACTAGATAACAGATCAAGCATTCAAATTAAGTAGGAACGTGGAATTTGGACACGAATCCCCAAAAGGGTAACTTTTAAAGAATCCGACGTTATTGTCGGTTAATATTGTCTTAGATTTTTAATTTAGGTGATCGAATATTTAGAAAAAAAAGTATAGTAAATTTATTCTTTGATATATACTTACATAAGTATGCAAATTATAATAAAGTCACTAACCTTCTTGTGACAATATATTATTCCTATAGTTTTGTGTATATAAAATAGGTACCTGTAGAAAACAGCTCTTTTTCACGAGATTATAATAAAACCGGCTAATTTCGCAGTTACTAATTGTTATATTCAAAAGGCTACCAGAATACAGGCCACCGTCAGTTGTTTTTCGTTTAAGTTACTTTTACATGTTTTATTTTTAATACATTGGCTACATATTTGTTGTGCCAGTGCTTAATATAAAACAAATTAAAAACTATTTAAATAAAAATCAATTCAATGCGTCGTCTACCTACGTACGTAGTAGGTACCTTTAGGTAAGTAATTAGCATTTTCGATTTGGTATCGTAGAAAATAATGATGTGAAATATACAATTTCATATAAAAAAAAACTTTAATTTATTTGATAAAATAGCGTCTCTATTACATGTTCAAAGTAGGTAAAACCGTTAAAAAGTAGTTAATCTACATTCCACGTCATAAAACAATAATTGAAGTATTATTTCATTTCTTAAGCAACGACCGTACAAAATAAATACATACGTTTTCTGCAAGAAGAAAATGATAAATCATTAGGTGTGAAATGATCCGATATTCGTGTTGCAAGCTCAATGCTGGTAGCTTACACGAAAACCTCATTATCTTGCAGTTCGCGGTAGCTGCGAAATTTACGACAAATCCAAGTAACCGATACCCGAAAAGCATTACGACTTGTTACCAACAATATTTACTTCGCTTAACAATAAACTTACCGGGAGATTGGGTGTCTGTAAGTGATGTGCTGGTTCATAAATGATACGAATACGGATCATCCGTCACTTGATCCGCGGATACAGATCTGATCTTTTTACTCAGTTGATAGAGATTTATGTTACAGTTGTCGCATTAGTAAAGAACTACCATATCGGTAACGCGATACAAAAAGATGTGATAATTTGCATAATCTAAATTTGCTAAACGTTTATATTGTTTTATGTAATACCAAAATAAATCAAAATAATATGGTGCTTAAAAGGGGTTAAATAAAACACTTAGAATTCACACATAATAATGAAATTTAATAGTAAGGTAGAAACCGTGTAAGATCGACAGAAAGTAACGTTACGTTACGAAAGTAATTTTACGATTATAAATCTTTTGTCAAGCTGATAACCGCGGATTCGGATACAGTTCTCCATCACATCACTAGCCCGTAATATAATAACGTTACACACCTGCCGACCTCCCTCGCATTAATATTATAATATATACGGAGAAAACGACCCTTAATGCATTCGGCAGACGAACTGCCGTAATTATTATTTGGTGCAAACGTATCGAATATTAAGCCAGTATTGGGGCAAATAATCTTTTTGTTGGAGCAAAAGTATGCTAATTACTGCCAACGGACCTCGACGAGGCCGGGGCAGGTGACCTGATAAAAAGTGACAGAAATTTGATAAAGCGACACGACAATAATATTAATTAATAAGCGACAGTTAAAGACATCTTTAACGTTAAAAACCATTATTGTAATTCGAATACATTTACTGTCAAAAGTTTGATAAGTAAAATAAGTTATTTAGATAAGATTTTAAGTGAATTTTAAAAGCCGTGATTGAATAATTGGATTATTTTTAACTTACTTTGACTTTATAGCTTTATCATTGCAAAACAGTGTAGTGGAGTAGTTCGTTCCAGCCTTTATGAGTTACAGAGATATTTGTGACCAACAGTAGGATTTTAAATGGATTGAGCTAACAATTATTAATAAACATTACGAAAATGTTACTTAGCTAAGAATTTATAAACCTTATAAGCACTTAGGTATAAGTAGCATGTACCTACATTGAAAAGAAAGTACACCTATACCGAAAAGTCCAGTATCAAAAGAAACGACTAACTACATAATTTATGTTTCTGATTGACCAAAAGTCACATATTGAACTCTTTGAGTATCAGATCTAGAATAGTGACCACTGTTCTACTTGCATCGGTCCTTCCTATTTATAAAACCAAATTAATAATTCTAAAATAAATAAAACCTTGGTTTCTTATAAACAATAGACGTCCTTTCTGTTCGGATTACACCTTTCGTCTTACAACCTATAATATGACGTGGGCAGGGGTTATTAAACACAGGGCAGGAGGGCACCTGTGGGTAGGCTGCGAGTTTACGGGCACGCGTTTATTGCCCCTGATTGCGAAGCTTGCTTCCGACCGACCTAAGACCATTGTTTTACTAGCAGAGATCGGATATTGAAATTGGTGATAATTTTTAAATAAAATTTATTTATAAAAAATAAAATAGATATAGCAAACGCGCATGCAATCAACGTGATGGTAAGAGGCCACTGTCACCCATGGACGCCTGTGATCAAGCCCAAGATAAGACAATAATCCTACCTAAATTCAATCACAGATGCGTTGCCACTCCTGTGCATAAGATAGATACCAATTATACCCTTCCAACTAGAACATATCAAACAGAATCGCTATCGAGGTACATTTTTGGGTCTCAGTACTCATTGAACTGTCGCCTAATCAACCGCTATTTTTCTAATAAACAAAAAAAATAGGAAAAGCCAATTCACAATTTAATTGCATTAAATATTTGATTTACATATTCGCCGGCAATAAAACAAGTGCCTAACGGAAGTTTAGCCACGCACCTTTTAGCGTTTTGAACGGGTCATTACTAATTATAAGGTTCTTGACTTGCTTTACCCACTCTCACGAAGAAACAAAAGTAACTTAAAATTCTTTTCGAGGCATTCGGGGGACATGTTGTGCTAATGTAAGGATTTCTGCAACTTGGGACTCATTAATATCACACACTTTGCAATGTAAAAGGCTGGTTGTGTAAATGATTTAACGTTTGTCCAATATGGGGTGTTGGCCAAGTATTTGTGTGAAGAAAAAGTCGGCTGTCCGTTGGTATACCGCTTGTGTAATATTTAAACTATGTTATATGCCAAACTTTTGTTAAAGGTCTTTTTACACGCGTTATATAAGCTTTACTTATTTGCTTAGTTGATTAGTTAGTTACAAACTAACTACTACGTACTTACTTTGTTGGTTAGTTAGTTAAAGTAACAATACGAGTATATGTAGTAAAATCTAAAATATAAAAAATATGTAGTAAAGTAAGTAGTAGACTTCCAAATCTACTACTTTGTATCAAAATCTTCTAATCCTTGTATCAAAATGTAAGTTTGTAAGAACATGAAGTTTGGAAGATATTAAAATAATTTGGTTTATTCGGGCTGATCTGATAATAAAACCAGGATATGAATCGTGTACGTATGAGTTACTAGTAAACCTAAGATATTTTTACGACTCCAATAGATTGTTGCATGATAAAAAATTCTTTACCAAAAATTATTAAACCGCTTAATCGACCGACGAAGTCGCGGGCTTTACTATAATACTGTTAATAAAATATAGGCACATTGTTTTATGTGGGTTAAACGCGAACTTAGGACTGGTGTTTACTTAATGGAAATTGATGGTAGGAAAATAGAACGTCCAAAAACTCAAGTCACTTTTCAAAGAATTAAGTTCAATATTTGTATGTCATCTTGTTTTAATTTATATCAAATTATTACACACAATTGAATAAGTAGTGAATGAATACAATAATTATTTAAATTGTGGATTATAAAACATTGCAACACTTTCATTCATTTTCATTAACTGGTATGCAATGATAAGATATATGTCACCTGATGGTAAGAGGTCACTGCCATCCATGAACATGCGTTAACAACTCCAAAGACCAATTTGGAACACCTTTTTTTTCTTTTTTTCATTTTTTTATTTTAATAAATATGTCTCCTTTACCACACCCTTCAGATGAAAACACAGCGTTGAACGCTGCTGAGCAAAAACTAGGCATTGTGGTCATGTCGCTGGAGTTGATTCTCTAGAGTTCTTCCACCTTTATGCTTTAATACTAGCTAGTATTTACAAAGTAGGTATTCAAAGGTATAATTCCCGTCGATCAGGTGCCAGGCACGCGCGTCGATACGACAGACGAGCTGACGAAGGCGACCGCGTGATATCACGTTACACTTTGATTAGCATTGTACGTTTTAATGCTCACTCGAGTGGCATCTCACATAACTTAGAAATGATAATGATTAACGACGTGCTTGATGACGACTGATCAACGAAATAATTTACTTAACCGGTGTTTCTTTAAAAAAATCAAACTCAAATTTTTATTTAAAGTAGATTTCGATTCGATCTATTTCTTCAAGATTAAGCTTAATTTTATTATTGTACTGGTAAAATTCTGTAAGAAAAAATGTTTTTGAGAAAGATGATGGTTCATATTTCAAATCTGAAGTTGACCTAAATCTGAGGTGAACAAATTAGTTGCTACTTACGAGGACTAAGGTATTTGTTTGACATAAAAGTGACCCGGCTACTATACCCTTTCTACGACACATAAGAACTATTTCAAGCTAGGAATAGAGTAGCCTTGTTCCCGGGCGAACCATATTCGTTTTACCACTTGTCTGTCATGTCTTAATTTTGTGTGAATTTATCGAATAAGATATACCTACTCATATATTAATATAAATTGTAGCAAATTTAAGGTACTATAAAATTCCGGCTAAAATCGCACTTGTAAAGCAACGCCGTGAAATTACGACAGCGATTTTTCGCGCGTCGGGACATGAAACGGATTATTAACTTTATGACAGTCCTTGAGACGTTGGAGCACCTTGTTTAAACAAATACACCTGATCGATTTTGTTACTTGCACCTTGCTTCATCACCTGTCTCTGTCACTCTCCTTTATGGACTGTTCACACGAAAAAGGGATGTAAAATGGACATGCCGCTGGCCGCTGGCAATTCGAACAGGATTAAAAGGATATCAAAATTATATAGTGGTACTGAAGTGTAAAACTCAAGATTTTTTATTAAGTGCAGCGTGGAGTTAAGTCTACGACTCTATCATTTTTGTAAAACTTGTAGTTTTTTTGTGTTTACTAACTAGGGTAGTTTAACTGCTAGCAGAGAAGGTCGTCAATATAGTATTCCGGGCCAGCAATGCATCTTTGACAATCTATAAGAAAATATTAAATCTTATTTGGGATTGTTTTTTGATTTGGGATTGATATAGATGGCACATGCATTTGCCATTTACCGTTTTGTTTCTACAATTATTATTTACCTGACTAATATACATCACATAATGAATTTTGATTAAAGCTCTACCATTTTCCATCCTGTGCTTGTATTAGCTATGCTTAATCTTTCAAATAGTCCAATTAGATACGAGATGTTGACTGGATTGAGTTTGTTTCCAATTGTAATTTGTCCCAAAATCTATATCTTTATAGGTCCATCTCTTCGGTTAAAATAGGATTTGTTGTAAAGCTCCAAAGTTAAACATAGGTATTCAAATAACTGACCGATTCAAGTATAAGAGAACGTCAAATTTAATGGGTACAAAATTCCGGAGCAGGAACTTCTTGTTAGATCTTTAAACATTCTCCTTCTAACGAGATTAAGATTGAAGATATTTGAGATAAAAACTACATATTTGAATCCGCTCGCATTTTGAGTCGTATCACCTCATTACGCGCACGAATAGCACTAAACCTACTCCTGATATATTAATATTGTCCCTTTCAACTAAAACTCAACCCTAACTTCTGTACACAAAGTTGAAATAACGTTACAAACTATTCCGATCGGACTTTCCCGCGATCGTTTCCAATCCGCGAAATTAGACTCAAAACAGAGAATGAAAAAGTTAAAAGTTGGACGGATTTGAATTCGTGTCAGCAGCCAATATGTTCCGATTGAATTTGATGGTTATTGCTCCGGCTATAGGGTGTATAATTAGTTTAAATGTGTGGTTTGTTCAAAGGTGTGAAGACGCCGATCAGGCTGAATGCGACAATTTCGCTCATTGAAATACTGTACTGGGCCTAATGCCCGCCATTCTTTATATCTCCAATTAAAATTATTCTCAACATATACGGAATATCTTTATTGCGATTTCTTTAGTGGTTTGGGGAATACTTCGAGCTCCAGAATACTGGTTATATATAAAATGAATACAGTATACTGGTTTATGTTTCGGATAATAGATGTGCCCATTTAAATTCTCACTTTCACATTTTTCTTTTAATGAATATTGAGTTTTTAATTTGACTATTTTTACTTGCTTTTTAAGTAGGTAATTCATGTCTTAGATTTTTTTCTTTCTAACATATTCTATCAAAAAAAATCATGTTTATAAAAAAAATATAAGTAACAGCCCATAACAGCCGTTAGGTGCATTTTCCAAAAAAGATCCAAGTCACATTAGTCCGTTACTAGTTTTTAGATATTTTATTCAACCATTTATAATGTCCGATAAATTGCCATAACAGTCTTAATTATTGCGCGCTATCCGAGAAAAAGTTGTCATTATTTCCATACATCTATTAAAGCTCGAGCGAGGTAAGCGCTGTCACTAAGTACCTTAATTAATTGAGAAGTTTCAGTAGATGCGTGTAAAATTTACATAAACACAGCGTTCACTATCGCAAAACAAAAACACGATTTCAAACTTGGTCTCACATTGGATAAATGGAATAAAAAATCGATTTTAAACGTTCGATCTGCGCGGAGATGCAATTAAAGAGTTCCAAGAAGATGCTGCGGCCTGCACGAATGCAACACGGCCGTATGAGCGAATAAATTGTATTCTAATAAGAGAAACAATGATTTTAAAATTTCTTGCCGTATAGCATTGGGTCTATGTAATGATTTTAATGAGGTACTTGCTCTTAGAACAAGAAACTGGATTAAAACGTGATGGAAAGGTACTAGGTTCGAAGAGAGTGATCGTTCGCAAAGAGATCCATAGACAATTAATTACTTAATTTAATTTTATAACTTTTGAAAATTTGTTGTGGCTTACAAAATTTGAGGATTATAAAATATGACTGTCGTAATTGATACATATTAAAAATACACTGTAAGTCCGATTTCCTATTAGAAAATACTTTTTAAAAACATTAGAGTATGATACTTTTATGTCAGAATCATTTTAGATTTTTTGTAAAAAAATATATTTTATAGCCTCTCATTGTTACATGATCAAGCGTAGGTATGTATTTTGTATGTAAAAAATACTGATGAATACCTGCTTTGTTTATTGTTATTTAAATTTTACATGACATAATATATATTTGTTAAACCTGTTAAGTACTCTCGTACTTCTTATACCTTTTTCAATACTATAAGGAATTTAATACAGTAATTAACCAAAATAATTAATTAATTTATTTCATTTAAAAATATTTATAAAAGTTTGCTTCATACATCAAAGACACAAAATGAAAACGAAACGGCACTTCAAAACGTGTTTCGGAAATCGCTAATTGTAATTATTAACACGAGAACGGTTATTGGTATCTTATCAGTAACAAAGCCGAGGGACCGAACAAGGTGTTTACGATTCCGATTCCGATCGTACAAAAAACGTGGCAAGAAATGAAAGAAATCCCCGCGAATAAATTATAAAGAAAGACCCAACTATACAATACTTATACATCGATTTCTAAACGTGTATACATACTGTATACGAATATGTATACTTATACAGGGTGATTAAATGAAGAGTCATATTTTAGGCTAGTATTTAATATTTAATTTTTGACCTAATTTGTATTAAACTATGATATTAATTATTGATAAAAGTAGCCATTAAAATAAATTATATTTAACAGTGAGCCGCAAAACGCCTGAGATCTATATATGGCAAAATAAGCAAATTTTGTCAAAAAAATCCGTGCCTAATAAAATAGTTTTTAAGCGTTATTTCCCCATGTAGGCAATTTTGTACGACATTTACCTACTATATTTTTCTATAATTAATAAAAGCATTCATGTATTTTTTATGAGCTTATCATGAGCATGAATTATCATGAGCTTGATTGTGTCCTTCGTATATCCTAACACACTGTATATACACCCGTGTCGCCGCCTTAATTGGGCCATGTCGCTTGGACAACGGAAAAAACGTAACATTTGTTAGGTATTCCAAGAATTATACACTTGTTGCTTTCGACGCGGCCAGTTTTATTTTTGCATAATATACACAATGAATGTATAACTCTATGGTCGTTTAATATAAGTTGTTTATTAGGTACTTTGAATGGTTGGCGAATTAAAGTTATGTACGTATGTATACTATTTAGACAGTTACAATACTCATAAAGTAATAAATACATACATATATGTATTTTTCTACGTAGGTAAATTAATTAGCCTTTTGAGGTCCATTGCTGGACACAGGTCCTAATGAGGTCTTTGTCAAGAGTCGCCGTGCCTGGCATGCGTGTTGGTGACCACTGTTGTTGTTAATGTTGCTGAAGACGCTGTTGACTGTCTATTAGATTTTGTCCCTTAGGTGCGATAAGGAAGTGGTATCACTTTATTAAAACCAAAACAGAACATCGAGGCCTCATGAATCATTCCCTACTACACAGAATCAATGCAAATAGATGAAGGTGAGGTAGCTTGGTGGCCGCGTTGTGGTAACTTTGTGGTGGTCGGTATCACCCACAAAGTCGATTTAGATGGCAAAATCTTATCCATGTGAAAAAATCTATAAGTATATTTTTCTCGCTAAGCGCCCGCCCACGCAGATGCGTTGCGGTGTTGTGGTTAGATGTGAATAGACAGTTATAGTTACCCGTTTAACATCTATACAAACGTAATCAATCTTTCCTAATAGGACAACGATGCTATAGTTGTTAAATGGATCAAGAAAAAGTATAATAATAATGATTATGAAGCTCAAATTAACAATTTAGTATCATAAGAGTGAGGAACACTCTATCAAATTACGTTACCCACAATGCCCTACAGACTGATGCGAGTGATAAGAAACTGTGAAATAAAAAGGTAGGCTTAGGAACTTACCACACAAGCGATTAGGCGTAGATGAAGAACAACGTTGCGATTTTACAACCCCACCGTTGAAAAGTCGCC
>DWPV01007564.1:0-10617 GCA_018251915.1 Urbanus proteus proteus
TGAGCGTAAATAAACTAAAGGTACTGACAAGAAACTACGCTAGTTTTGTGTAAGTGTGCGCGTATAAATACATGAAATTAGCGTAGTTTTTTAGCTTCACTCAAATACAAGGTGGTGAGTAATCTACCTATTTTATTTATCTGAGAGATGGACAAGCTTGATTACTATTGCAACTGAATAGTAATTGACATCTATATTGTACAAAAGTATTTGTACTAGAGTAACATAATATATTAGTACCTACATATAATTATTATTATGGTCTATGCAATGACGTCGTTATCAATTAGTAAAGTTATTTATTATTTTAATCAGCATTTACGTATTAACTGAAACCCGATCTTGAGAAGATGCGTAGTGCGTCGGATATTTTTGTACCTAGATAATTGCACAAATTCCGAAGGCATAATAACAAACCGAGAAAAACATACTTAAAGTTACTTGACAAGTTGTAAGGATCAGTAGGTAAGAATTATCCTGTTTCAATGGAATCAGGAATTACCTCTATTTTTCACCGAACAGGCTTTTGCCTTGTTTGTGACGCATATCGCATGGGAGAAATCACAATTTTAAGAACACAGCTCTCTTTTGATCGTCATTTTTGTTGTATAAGCCTTTTACTGTCTGAATTAAATTTACTTATATACTCGTAGACTTATATTTGAATTAAACACTGAAGGAAACAAACATGTGCGAGTACTTAAAATAATTAGATAGATAATATATAAGTAGGTACTGGTAGGTTGCAGCGCTGAACACTGCTATTGTAACGCAGAAATAAGATGTGTTGGTGGTGGTACCGATAGCGAACCACAAGGATTCTTCCACCTCTAAGGTTTAAGAACCAGGCACCCACTTCCGATTTTTCTAAGTTACGTGCCAATTAGGAATTAATTACAAATAAATATTATCGTTTGCCACAACGGTGCACGAAAGGGCACTGAAACTCTAAAATAAAAGTTCTTAAAAATGTGTGAAGTCTGCCAGTTCGCACTTTGTCTCTACAAGGAGACCCGTGCCCAGCAGTGAGGCAGTACTGGGTTGACGACGATGATATGAAATGACCTACTTATTATTTATTATTGTGTCAGATAATACATGACCTTCATCTGTGGTGTTCCTAAGCCGTATACTATCTGTAAGTCGCTAATTATAACCTCCATTGTCGTGAGTTCCGGATATTGATTGCATAGAGGATTGAATAAAAAACTACATTACATACTGCAGGTTGCAAATGTTGTTATAAAGGTACTCGTCAACTATGTACGCTATGAACAATATCTACTTTATTTATATTGTCATAGAATAATAATACTGCAGAAACTTACTAAAGTAATTAAACTTCTATCAAACAAAGTACAGCAAAAGGCTATGATTATATGAGAGAGTATATAATCAAAGGCAAAAGGATAGTAAACTACAACAATTAAAGCAAAAATACAAAAGATGAGTCTATAGAAAACATATTATATTATAGGAAGAAGAAATGCCTAATTGTATTTTTTTATTTTGTGTAAGCTTTTGGGCAGGCACTTTCTGCTTGTAGGTAGGTACATGTGCAAGTAGTTACAACTGTACCTACGTACAATAGCCGCGTAACTTATTTTTAAGGTTACTGATATAACGGCCATTCTTTCACCTAGAATATAAAACTAGACCTCGATGGATGTCAAAATGTTAAACCAACCAATTGTCAATACCAAACGACCTTACGCTGACCTTCAAAAATATTTCGAACAAATATTTAACATTTTTTTATTGAAATAGACTAATTCGATTCAATTTATCTAATTTACACGCTATATGTACCTATTTAGTATTAGAAAAACTCATAATAAAATTATAATAATAAATAATTATTTATTCATAATGAAAGAATGAAATTCTGAAAGAATTCACTTTAAGCGATGTTAAAAATATTTAAAAATATATTTCATGATTATTAGGAAAATTTTATATTAAACCTCTGAACCTGATTTGGCATCTAAGCGTGAATGCCTACAGACCTAGAGTTATAAATTCCGATCGCCCAGTGTGGGGGTCAAAGGTTCAAAAACCGGAAATATCCAAGTGGTACTTAACGAGTAATACCACAATAAAATTAATAATTTGCTCTCCGCCTATTATAAAAAGACAGAGGTCGTATGTCAACTCAACATTCACATTAGCAATTATACCTACCCTTGAATAATATTACAGCGTAATGTAGGTAATGTATCAAGAATTAGCAGACAACTATTTATAAAATAATTAACTGACCTTATTCTTAAAATATTATTATTATTCAATATGCTATAAAGTTCTTAAGTTTATTTGGATCGTGATACGATATGATACGATTTGTGCAACTTGGGCTACTTCGTGAGAATAATATAAACATTAACAAAGTGCAATATAGGATAAGAAACTTGTATTGCAAACATGTCGTCGGTTGAAAACACAAATATATTTTAGGGACTAGTTTTTTTTATAGGAAAAAAGATCATTGGAATTACCTACTGCCGAGATGATAATTATATGAGACGAGTTTGTAATGAACAGATGAAGTAAGTATAAATAGAATGGAATGTATGAATGCGAAGATATAATAAAACGAACTTCTAGAAGATAATATGATTGTTTATCGTTGGAGGTAGGACTATTAAAATTCTACGTAACATTTAAATGGTCATAATATGTTATAGTTCCATCCCAGGTAATATCTGTACAAATACCTAAATGTTTAGGCTTGCAACTGTTTCGCTTGCTGAACGCTTGAGCATGCAAGGTAGATAAGGTAGAGTCTTCGGTCGTTACGTGTAATTTAAAACCCTGTAAAACCCCCTGCACAAGTTCTTATAGAATACACTAGATTTTACAAAAATGTAAAGTTTCACATGCTTAGTTTAAAAAACATGGCGTATCTACACGCCATGTTGTACCTCGAATTTACCAATAACATAGTTGTCATTTATAGGACAGGAGTTCAACTTGAGATAGAAAGGTGGTAGAACCCTCTGTGGTTTGACTCCGACAGCACCATCATACTCCTATTTCTGTCTAATAACAGCAGTAGGTATTAAAGATAGTATTAGTAGTAAGGTGTATTATGGGTATCTAAGTAGAGATTTAAATCATAGTATCTAAGCTGTACATTTTGTGTGATGTGCTGTACTCGGGTCATTTGGATGTTAATGCCAAGTTGACATCAAAGATGTTGGGCGTCTTGAAGGGACACAGGCTCCTTCTGCGTATTCTACCAGCTCTATAATGGTGAGTGCTCCGAGAAACTATTTGACCTAGTGTCTATGTCACCCCACCTCCCTCACACTTCTCGCCGAAGGACGAGGTTCCATCCGTACCAACTGGACTCGTAGCGGTCCTAAATAGTTCGGTTTGCTCGGTCGTTTTTTCTTTCTTCTCCTTATCCTCTTTCAAAACAGGCGATGCACTGGCGACCTTCTGGTGTTGCAAATGTGCATAGATGACGGTGACTACTTTCCATCAGGTAGCCCATCTGCCTTATTGCTTAGCGACTGGCGTAAAGATAAGAAAAAATATGACTATGTTTTTTGGTTCTATTTTATTTGCTCCAAGTTATTTATTTATTTCACAGTAAGTATTTTAGATTTGTAATACCAGAGTACAACCTTCGCCGATGTCAAAGCTTCCGCCCTTCACTTAACAAAGTATTCATAATTCCCACTAAATAACGTTATTGTAAAATTTACTTGCTTTTATAAATTTAAACGTTTGATTTTTCAGTTAGCAATAAGTAGAAAAAACACCTAAATGTTTATAATACAATAGGAAAATGTAATCAACTTCATTATTATGACCATTGGATTTCGGAATCCATAAATTTCATTTACCAACCCTTAAATATACTTATAGCTAAATTCACGATCTACAATGACGAATATATTGCTAATGTTTAATCCTGATAACTAAATATTTAAAAGTAATATTTACATTACCACCACACCCTCGCCTTATATATTATGTTAATCATAATTATTAAGATAGTGTAAGGAAAAATATTCGCTGTATAGCGATGGGCGCTAATCAGTTGATGTTACTGTTCAATTAATATTACTTATACTTTTTAGTCTTTTTATTACTCGTTATATTTAAACAGGTACAATACATTACTAAGCAAAATGAACCTAATGAAAATATTCAAGACTATAATTTTATTTTATTAAAGTATTAAATACATGCCTTTAAATAAATATAAGTACATATTTACTTAGTTCCTAACAATCATCAATTAATTAACCATCTTTAATATCTTTATCATTAAATTTACCATTCCCGATAACTTTAAATTTATAATATCCAGGAGATAAGAAATTGTAAATAAATACTATTGCAAATTCATTTAATCAGGCGGTCTTGAAAACATTAATTTTATGAGCTGGTTTGTAAAAATGCTATTTTTAACCGACTTCCCAAAGGAAGAGAGGTTATAATAACAACATTGCCATAGTACGTTAATGGTAATATATTTTATTTATTTACCTAATATTATGATTTAAATTGAAGCTTACAATAACATAACATGTTGAAAATATTAATGGCTGTATGTGTTTGAAAATTTTGCCTCAATTATTAAGTAAAAGTACATTTTTAGTCTATGGTTT
Source organism: Urbanus proteus proteus (assembly GCA_018251915.1). Taxonomy (NCBI): domain Eukaryota; kingdom Metazoa; phylum Arthropoda; class Insecta; order Lepidoptera; family Hesperiidae; genus Urbanus; species Urbanus proteus. The sequence goes on from DWPV01007564.1 coordinate 4,623, forward strand.
GTCTGTGTTGAATATTATATTTTATAGGATCAAATTTGAACTTTATGTCGGTGAAATAAAGTCTACATTTAACGAAATGAATTTATTGGATGGCAAATATTTTTAGACTTCGTTTGTTATTTAATTTTGTTTGTCAGTCAGTGTCAATTTTGCACTTGACAAAGTTGTACTTAGAATTTCAAGGCTCGTATTTTCCCAAAAAGACACATCGAAGTAGGAAAACGGTTAAAATAATCTTCATATTGGAAGTGTAAAACCTATTTATGTTACCATTTTACGATACTCAAATGTGATACATATATCTGACAGCGACTAGAGAGACGTAGAAATTCAAATCGATTTTTCCGGTGATGTGATATTATTGTTCATTGTGCAAGAATGAATCCAGTAGTTGGATCTGCTTTTTTTCTATTCTATTTACTCGCATTGTGTAATGCTTCGGGCGCAGATATAGCTCTCGATGCTAAAGCAACTCTATTACATCGTATTGATAGTTTGAATCTCTTGATTTATACATGCCTTTTGACTCTCACTGTTTTGACGATATGGGTATTTAAGCACCGCCGCGTAAGCTGGCTTCATGAGACAGGCCTAGCTGTGATATATGGTAAGAACACCCAAAAAACATTTATTTATTCCATTGCTTTGACCCTGACAGTTGTAACGCTATCATGTGATAAATGAGTGATGTCTTCACCGACCTTACTAAGTATCCATTTCAGCTGACTTCAGCATAAAAAGTAAAGAACTATGATTCTACTATCCACCTTAAAATGTTGAGTCAATATAATATTAGCTAATGGCTAATTACTGACAATATCTTAAATCTATTATATTTATAGCTTATATAGATCATACATAAGCTATAAATTAATTTCACAATTAAAATTACTGGAACACAAGTTAAAAATCCAATAAGGTTGATTGTACCACTTTCATTCTGAATATTTAGTGACATACATGAATTGAGTTGTAAAACTGAATTTGCATGTTTATCTATTGGTGCCTTAGTTGTACTATGGGTACTGTACTTTGATAAGTTTATCTACCTTCAACTTTAGTGTTCATTTAGAATTTACAATTTTGGTACGACATAGCCTGAGACCTTACTGAAATGGCCCATTAGTCTTAATTAATGAATAAATGTGTATTGATGTCTTTACAATTTATCACGCAATATTTCATAAATTAACTATTAAAAGAACATATTTGTTACTTTGACTCTACCTTCAGTTAATCTGTCTATGGACTCATACCAAACCGTATATTTGTCAATAATAGAAGAAAATGAAAATCCTTAGGATTTACATTGCGTGTAAATCCTACACAAATGAATGTTTTTATATATCTTTTGCAATATGTTCCTTAGGTCTAATCGTAGGAGCAATAATCCGATATGCAGGCAGTACAAATCAAGTTACCTACATCGATGCTCACCCATCACCTGATACCAAGTACAACCTGTCTGTGCCACCGGACATACTGCGCCTCCACTTCCCTGGCACAAATGTTACCTCCGGAGGTTTGTATGTTTGTGTATAAACTTGTTTTTATCAGTCGGATTGGGTTGAAGAACTGCTTAATGTAAATTGATGTAGATCTATTGTGACTAGTATCTTGGCTCCGTTGGCTTCGGCTTTTGGGGCACCTGTGGACAAAAAGACACCTTTGCCAGTCAAAGTTATAACTTTTTTATTTTTTTATTATTTACTTTTAGACAACTGTGAACCAATGATGTATGCATTTGTGGTTGAAAGTCTTAATTGCATTGTATGATTTAGCATTTAGCTCTCAGTATAAATGACATAAATTACGATACTGGAAATCAATAAAATCTCCATTATCTGTCTCAGTGTCAATAAATTTACTCTTAATAAATGAAATAAAATTATTAAATAATATCATTCCTGGCCTCCCATTTTTAACCATAGCCTTGACATTAAAATTGTAAATTTAAGGAGTTCTAAAATCAATATATCTATTTCAGATGCCGCAGAAAATAAAACATATGCATATAGCTTTAGGGGTGCAATAGTAAATTTGCAACAGAATGAAATAGATTTGAAAGCAACTTTTGATCCTGAGATCTTTTTCAATATAATCTTACCACCAATTATATTCCACGCTGGATACTGTTTAAAAAGAGTAAGTACCTACTATAAAATTTTATCGATCAAATACAATGTATCTTAAACTCTTAGTATACTATGAAGACTGACAAAAGATATTGCAATTTATGAAGTGTGATTCTTTATTTTATTTGCACCTGATATGCTCAGAAGGTGATAAAACTAGATTTGATTCTAGAGCCACCTAGATCACATCTATTTCTGCTACATAACAGCAGTAAAGCAGTGTTTTCTGGTTTGAGAGACTGGTAGTTAGGGAGACATACTGGCAGTATTTGTGGTGCATTTCTGGCTGAATTTCTCTTGAGCTACTTATATAATATTAAAAAAGTATGCCGTTAGACCATGTTTTCTGCTTCTATATCAAATATTATTTATCATTGTAAATGGATTAAAAAGTAAATCATCTTGCATATCAATCCAATTAATTAACTATCTGTATGAATATTTCCTTTAAAATAACAATATAACTAAACCAACTAAAAAGAATTCATTTAACATTATGAAATTACTCAATAAACTTATTTTACGATATATTTTTCATCAATATGTTCGCTATATACTTAAAATAGATACACAAATGATATCAGAATAATGTCATAATGTCATGAGAGGCAGAGACTCTCATGTGTATAATGTAGTTGATTACATAATAATATGTTCATCTGATGCTGACTACTAGTCACCATCAGATGGTCAACATGCTGGTTTTGTACAAAAATACAACATTGCGTGACTGAATTAAAATTGTATAGTAATACTTCTTATTTAACAACAAGCCTTTTTCTTACTATTTCACTAGTTGCATTTACATTAACAGATGTTGGCGTCAGTGTTATATTGTGCAAATAATTGTGAAGGTCTTTCAGAGGGTAATGGAGGTAAATGTAACATCCTTTCTTCGTGAATTCTCACCTTGATTTCACCTCGCGCTTAAATTAAACTTGTGCCTAGGGAGCTATTATTTTCGAAATTAAGAAGTTTCGAGCTCTAAGACGCGACTTTTAACTCCTACAACATTTTAAGGGCATTCTACTATAGCAAGGTTGTCCAAAGTACGGCGGCTAATGTTTGTGGCATTGGTGCGATACTCGGCGTATTATTCTTCACAACCAGATTCCCCCTTCTTCTTTAAAGGGAGGCTAGACAAATACGTATATAGTTATTTCTGCTGCCCTCCACTTCCAGTATATATAATCCCCTAATAATTAGTAATCCCTTAATTGCATATGTCCTAGACACAGGTATATGGTATTCTTCAGGTACACCGTATAATGCAAATCGAATTAATTCATATCAAGGGGGCCGTGGATATAAAAGTTATTTTTCTATCCCTCGGGGGTGGTATCTTTTTTGGGATAAAAGATACTCTATGTGCTTTTCTAGACCTCTGGCAATATGTGTGCAATATTTCATAATAATCAGATGAGTAGTTAAGGTGTGAAAGCATTACAAACAAACAAACAGACACTTATACAGGCATTTATAACAATTATTATAAAGGATAGGATTTCTCAGATCGGAATTTTAAATTTTGAGAATTATTTTATTATAGGAAATAGTTATCTAACTTCTCTCATTTAGAAACTAAATTTAGAACCCACCAAATGATTAAACAATTTAAGTTGACACCAGACCGATGTTTATTTCAATTAAAATATTTTTAATTTCAAACATTGTGAATTTATAACATAAAAATTTATCAGATTCGCCTCTACTTGTTATTGTCATTTGTGTCTACTTGTTATTCATAAGTCTATAGCTCTACTTAGCAAAATGAGCAGGATGACTCAAAGCGCTGTGTGATAGAAAGTAGTCGGACGGATACTTGGCGCCTGCACTGTATGTGACTAACTATCTATAAAAGTAAGTCAGAAATAAACGCTTACACTCATAGCTCCATATTAGATTTCTGTATTGCAGATTTTACGGACGCCTAAAAACGTATTATTCCGTCATTTTAATTCGCTATTGAACCTAAAGACGCCCAAAGCCAATCTTTTGATAGAGACTTCAAATTGTATGAGATTATTATTACTCACAAATACCCTTGATCCATAACATAGACCCCGATAAAATATCCAAATAAGTTGTTCAGATTATAATTAGATTCTATCTTAATTAATGCTCATCGGAATAAAACCTTGTAGATCGGAACGTAGGATTGTCATTCTGACTGTTATTAGAAGCGCAAATTACGTACCTATGTGTGAAACACAAATTCGTCTTCCGGACATAATTATGTAGATGCGAATCTGCTGGACATAAATTAAACTATTTTGTACATAAGCAGTTTATCTCTGTATGTATGGGTATGGGTGTGTTTCTTATTTTGAGTAACCAAAATAAGTGTCATGTAACACAAAGATTCTTCAAACCAAAGTTCTTACAGTACCTTCTCGGACATGAGAACTGCTCGCACTTCTGATATATAAACTATGGTCTAAACAGAATTATCGATTTAGATTTCAAGCCTGTAAACATTTCAGAAATATTTCTTCCGCAACCTGGGCGCGATCCTGACATTCGCGATGGTTGGCACGGCGTTATCCGCACTGGTCATCGGCGCGCTGATGTACGGCTTCGCGCAGCTGATGCCCAAGTCCCTATCCTCCAGCTTCACGTTTCTGGACACGCTGTACTTCGGAGCTCTCATCTCGCCCACGGATCCACTCACCGTGCTCGCTATCTTCTCGCAGCTGAAGGTAATGTACCTATGACATACTGTGTAGTAATATGATAAAATTAGTATCCGCGCTGGTCATAGGTGCGCTCTTGTACTGCTTCGTGCAGCTAGTATTAGAACTAGTAGCTAGTATTAGCTAGAACTGGCTAGTATTAGTTCTAACTTGGGTTAGAAGGTGGAACCTTCTGGATGACAAGACAAAGTTAACTAACAGGTTGTGTGTTGGAATTCCCCATACGATGTGGTTTAGTTACTTTGCTACTTATGTTGCTAGTGTTATCCGGTACTTGTAAATTATGATAAGTAATTGATTATAATAAAAACGTCATGAAATGTAAACTAAATTAGTCATAAACAGCGAGAGACTTGTCACGTGAAGAACAAAATAAATAATCTAAATCATACCTATTATGAAGGTATTACATTATGTAAACACATGCTTATCGCCCGCTAAACGTCAGCGTTTGTAAATTGAATAGTAAAACATAAAAGTGTGCAAAGGGCTATGTATACGTACCTATATGTTTTTACACTTCCCATATACATCCGTTACACGTGAAATATCGTACTTACGCTGTAAAGCATTTCTTTATTCTATATCAACGGTCCAAATATTATCTATTATTCAAATATTAATAAGTATAACATGTTTATTAAAAAAATGAGCCATAGACAGTTTGTATCAAATTCATATTCTTACAAGTTATAGTTAATTTGATATCCTATATTGTAAATGAAATAGACACACAATAAAGTGAAAGAGGCAAACGCCTAAACTTTGCGGACGTCTATTATTTAATTTCCGGCCAAGAATCCAGGCATTGTGATAAGCCACAAGGGTGTTATGAAGAAAATAATATTATAACGAAAATGTTACCGTAACAAATCCATTTCTGCCCATGGAGCAAGGCCATGATAATGTATGGACATTATCATGTAAAACGAGAGAAAGCGCTATAGGTTTGAAATAAATTGTCACAAGTTTGCACGCATTGGCTTAAATTTACATAGATACGGGGTCCTGTATTCTAGTGGATAATTTGGGAAATGCCCAGGGCCATACAATCTATAGGGGCCCCGTGTTCTAGCAAACGTATTGTCGTACAATCTTTATATATATAATTCTTCTGTGAGTGTGTATGTCACTGAACTTCTCTTAAACGACTGGACCGATTTTGAT